>VMDO01019546.1:0-39466 GCA_007922755.1 Pedetes capensis
AATTTGCTGTTTGTTACATTTTCCCTTGACATTCTTTCTTTATTTTTCTGTATTCTCTGATTTCAATTGAATATTTTATGTAATTCTATTTTGTCTCACTCTTTTGCATATAGTTGTATTTTTCAAAAAGTTTTCAATGATTAAACTAGAATTTATAATATATATTTTTAAGTAATCTGAGTATATCTTAAAGTAACACTTTATAACCTCACTTGTAATGCTGGTACTTAAAATAGCATATTCTTAATCCTCTTTCTTATCCTTTGTGACATTTCTATCATGAATTTAAGTTATTTATATGCTATAATCACTCAAAATATTGTTACTATTATGACTTAAACAAATATATTTTAGTTATATTGAGGATAAAGCCAATACAAGGCTTATTTCCTTTTATGTTTTTCTCCAACACTCATTTTTTCTTTATATTAATCCAAGTTTCTGCCCTACATGCATTTCTCTCTGAGAGACTAATTTTTTTTTTTTTTGGCAGGGAATGCTTAATAATGAAGGCTTCATTTTTAAAAATCTGAGATAGCATTTTTTTCATGTTGAAGAATAATTTTGATAGATATAGAATTCTAAGTGGGTGAATGTTTTCTTTTCCACACTTTAAATGTTTTACACTATTGTCTTCTTGCATAAATGGTTTCTGATGAGAATTTCACTGTGAATCTTACTATTGTTCGTCCATAGGTATTTTTGTCTCAGATTTTTTTTCATACTTTTCTCTTTTTTTTTGTTGGAATATGAATGCTTTGGGTATGCATTTATGTGTATGCATGTATGTGTATCTGTGTAATTGCTGCTTATCCTGCTTGATGTTTTCTGTTTCCTGGATCTATGTTTTTGTGTCTGTTACTAATTTTGGATTTTTTTTGTATTTACTGCTTCACTTATTCTTATTTGGTTATCTTTTAATCTTCTCTTTCTATTATTCTAATTATACATATGCTACATCTTTTGAAGTTATCCAACAGTTCTGCATTTTCATTATTTTTCTCTTTATATTAAGTTTGGCAAGTTTCTACTGGGGCTGGGATTTAGCTCAGTTGGTAGAGTGCTGTGCTGCAGTCTCTGAGGTCCCGAGTTCAATTCCCAGCACTGTAAAAATGGGAGAAGGACCTGGCAATACACTCCCAAGGCAATCCTGAAATACTCAGCCATTGAAAACCCTATGAGGGTCGCTATGAGTCAGATACTGACTCGACGGCACCTAACAACAACAACAAGAACAACAAGTCTCTACTGATTTATCTCCAAGATCACTGACTCTTTCTTTAGCCTGTAAAGACTGTTGATTTCCCATCAAAGTCAATTTTCATTCTGGTAGTGTTTTTGATTTTGAACATTTACTTGTGATTATTACATAGATTATCCATCTTTTCTTACAATTTCCATCTATTCTCTCATGCTGTCTACCTTCTACATTAGAATCTTTACCATATCTTCAAATTCCACTACCTGAGTATGGTATCTGAGTTCTGACTCATTGCTTCTTCAGACTGTGTAGTGTTATTTTATCTTTTAGTATTCCTTGTAATTTTTTGTGAAAGCTGGACACAATGTATGAGGTAATAAGAATTGAACTAAGTTACAACCTTACATGAGGATTTATGTTAATCTCTGTAGAATTTGGGCTGTTTTTAATAGTTATCATAGCCATAGGCACCAAAGTATTCAAGTTGCTCTGTTGTTCTCATTTTTGTCTCCCTTTTGATTTTCATTTTCCTATGTAGTATTCTTCAGAAAGCATCTATGTCTTTCATCTATTTCAATTATATCCTGCAGTTTTAGTAGAATTATAGTGGGACATAAAAGTGTAGGTATATCATAGCCATAAAAATATGGTATAAAGTATAAAGCTGAAGTTGCATTTTAAAATCTTTTGATTAAAGTTCAGGCCTTAGGTGGGTCTATGTCTCAGGGCAATGTCTTCCTCAAATTCTTCTCCATTGATTTAGGTATTTTTTTCCTCTGCCTTTCTTGGCAGCAGCCTTCCATTTTTATTTCCTTGAAGGCTTTGCCCCTGTTGAATATATTTTTCCCTATCTGTAGAGGTGAGTCTAGAAGGCCAGAGGGAACTAGACTGAGCACCTAAAAAATGCTAATATTTGGAAGGAGAAGTAAGAGAGATTTGAGTCATCAGAAGAACTTGATATATCATTGCTAACTCTTGTGATACAGAAAGCCACATGGGAAGGAATTCAGATGGCCTCCAGGAGCAAAGAACAATTCCTAGTCTATAGATGGCAAGAAAATGTCAACCACAGACTTACATCCACAAGGAACTAACTTCTTCCAATAATTTGAATAAGCATAGAAACAGATTTTTTTATGCAGCCTCCAGACAAGAAGCTACCATGGTGGACACCTTGAATTCTTTCACATCTACCTCACAGACCACATACCAGGAGCATCTACATTGTTAAATATGTGAACAAGAAATTACCTTTTGTGTTTAAGACATTATACCTTTCTAAGTCTATTTCTTTCAGCAGTTTGTCCTGATCTAAACATTATACTACAGTATCTTCAGCTGCATATTTATAAAATATGTTTTAATGTATTTATTTACACAAACTGATAATTGTATTGCTTAAGTGATAGCATTTTTTCCAGCAGTTCCACAGGTACACAATTTGTGTGTAAGTTTGGGATACAGTTTCTATGAGCTGATAATAATTCAAGTAGCACATAATCTTAAATAGGCTTACAAGAGGAAAATTAGACCAAAGAGTCCAGTAATAAATTTTGTCAATACAAATGATAGAAGAAAACAAAATTTACTTTATTTATTATAGAATTTTAAAAATTGCTAAATTATATCACCTATCACAAAGAGGTATTATTAATTTAAACTGCTGTCTCTGTACTGGAGGCACTCAATGGCAGATGTTGAACTGGCCAACTTTTTAGCCTCCCTACTTATCATAGTCTTCAATATATAAAAGATAATTCAGATAAGTTGGTTGAATGAATGAATTATAGCAGCAGTCTTGAACCTTTTTGGCACCAGGAACCAGTTTCATAGTAGACAATTTTTCCTGTAGACTCGTGGGGGGAATGACTTCAGGATATGAGCCAATAGGGAATGGCTATAAGTATTGATCTTCCATATTTCTGTCAGCCTGTTGTGCTGTGGAGGCTTGCATGTTGGTATGATGCTGAAAAATATGTTACTGGTATTTCAGATACCAGCAGGTCCACATATGGTGAACAGGTTTCAGCTGAGCTTCCAGAGTGAGACAGACTAGGAAGAGGGCTCAGCAGTACATTCCTGAAACAACCAGTCATTGTAAACCCTATTAATAGCAGAGAATCACTGTCAAATATAGTGCCCAAAAATGAGCCCCCAGTGCAGAAGGCATTCAGAGATTGACTGGGGAAGAGTTGTCTCCTCACAGTAGAGTTGACTTTAATGATAGAAATGGAGTAAAGGCCCAGGACTTCCTTTTGCTGATATGGCAAGACTCAAAATGAAAAGAAAGATAGTGATTGCAACAATGGGCTCAAACATAAAAAGATTGTGTACATGGCATAGTATTGGGTAGTATTTTTTTCTGTGGTACTTAGGGTTGCTATGAGTTGGACCCAATTGAATGGTACTTAACAACAACAACAACATAAATATAGATGAAGCTTTGCTGGTTGGCCCACTGCTCACCTCCTGCTGTGTGATCCAATTCCTGTGCTGTCCTGTGCTAGTCTACAGAACATGGGATTGGGGACCCATGGGTTATAGGAAGAAACGTTTACTTTCCTTAAAATACTAAGATACAAAAACGAAAGATTATGTCCTATTTTAGTGATTCTGGCCCATTTTCTTACTTTTTATTTATTTTGAGATCTTGTTGATTGTCTTTGAGTGTCTTGTTAAGCTATGCAGGCTGTCTCTGACTTTGAACTCACCGTTTTCCTGCCACCACCTCCCAAGTTGCTGGGATACAGACATGTGCCACAGTGCCTGGCCCTGCCTTATTTCATTTAATTTGCCTCATTCTTTTTCACTGTGGAGTCAACAATCACTTATATTCCATAACTCCCTGCCTCACTTTTTTCTTCAGTTTCATTTCTTTGTGCTCAACTCTTTACTATGATTCATTTTGATGGCGATAACTCTGATTCCCTATATATAAAAAATGAAACATAATATTTCTCCAACACTTTTCTACTCCCTTTTCTTTTTCCCTTTAGCCCATTGTATCAAAATCCAATAAAAATTATCCTAAAGTGGCAATGTAGATATCAGTTCTTTTCCTTTAACTCCATACCTAATTGTTTTTTGCCTGCAACAATACCACTGTGGTGTCAACTACTGTCAGATTTCTGAAGCTGAGCAGGGTTGGGCCTGGTTAGTACTTGGATGGGAAACTGCCTGTGAATACCAGGTGCTGTAGGGTTGGAAGAAGGACCCAGCAACCCACTCCCCCAAAACAACCAGCCCTTAAAAACCCTATGAATAGCAGAGAAGCACTGACAGTACGGTTTCACCTGTTGTATATCAGGTCGTTATGAGTAAGACACCAACTCAACCGCACTTAACAATTGTTTCATAAGACCATTTGGTAGTATGTGTTGACATGATTTTGCTTCTATGTATCTCTTTTCCACTCTGTCTCAAACTTATCACAACCATTCTACCTCCAGAAAATTATTATTTTTTCTCAGTGTTCATTGATTTTTAGATCCCAGGAGAAAGCATGGTGCCAAAGCAGAGTAGATCTTGCTATGAAACATAACTTTGCTTTCATATATAGTTGGACCACCCTATTGTGCTCTCCCAAAGAGCTCACCATTGTCTTTAAACTCTTACCAAACTTCTTATGATTTTATAGGGAAGAATTTCATAGCTTTTTCTCTCACAAAACTGGGACACTTCAAAGACTAGCTGTTATGTTTTTTTCTGACTGTGGCCTAGGGCTTTTAGGGAGCCAGATCCATAGGATATTTAACAGAGTACATTTTATAAATTACAAATGAATAAATGAATAAGAGGCAAATAAATGAGCAGAAATTCTCATTCTTCCTAATAAGAACGGTACCAAAATTTAATCTTCATTGTGTTCATATTCCATATTCTCTCTCTTTCCCTTATGATTAAGGCAGACTTTTTATGACATATATCAAACAATATCATGAATATCTCCCACAAGTAAAATTTTGCTAACCATCATTCAAAAGCAATTGTGGCAGTATATTGACAGTGAGCTGCTGGAAATTCAGTCAAGATACTGAAGAGGGCATGGAACCAGGAACACCATTATGGATGTCAATGACTAATATCCATAACTCGATATTCGTCAAAACCAGAGAACAGCAGAAAGATGTCTATGTTTTATTGACTACGCAAAGGCATTTGAATGTGTTGATTATAAAAAATTACAGATAACATTGTGAAGAATGGGAATACCAGAGCACTTAATTTTATTCATGGGGAATCTGTACATATCCCAGGATGCAGTCCTTCAAACAGAATAAGGAAACACTACCTGATTTAAAGTCAGGAAAGGGGTGCATCAGAGCTGTATCTTTTCACTGTACCTCTTCAATCTCTATGTTGAGCAAATAATCCAAGAAGCTGGACTTTATGAAACAGAACACAGCATCAAGATTGGAGGAAGACTCATTAATAACCCACATTATGCAGATGACAACCCTGTTTGCTGAAAGTGAAGAGGATTTGAAACATTTACTGATGGAGATCATCAAAGAACACAGCCTTCAGTATGCATTGTACCTCAACATCAACAAAACAAAAACCCTTACAAATGGGTCAGTAAGCAACTTCGCAATAAAAGGAGAAAATGTTCAGGTTGCCCAAGATTTTGCTTTACATGGTTCTACAATTAACACCCACGGAAGCTGCAGTCAGGAAATCACAAGATGTATTGCATTGGATAAAGCTATTGCAATAGACCTCTTTAAAATGTTGAAAGGTAAAGATGTCACATTGAAGACAAAGGTGTGCCTAACTCATGGTATTTTACAGTAGCACCACATGATTGTGAAATATGGACACTGAGTAAGTAAAATAAGGGAAGAATTGATGCTTTTAAATTATGGTGCTGGATATGAATATTGAATACACTATGGATTGCCAAAATACCAATAGATCCTTCCTAGAGGAAACGCAACCAGAGTGCCCCTTGGAAGTGTTTTGGACATGTTGTCAGGAGGGACCATTCCCTAGTGAAGGTTATCATGTTTGGGAGAGTGACTAGTCAATGAAAAGTCCGAACCCTCAGCTATTTGGATTGACATAATGTCTGCAACAATGAACTTGAACATAAAAAAAATCATGTGCATGGCACAGTATCTGGTAGTGTTCTGTTCTATTGTACATAGGGTTACTTTTCATCAGACCTGACTTGATAGCACTTAACAACAACAAATTCTTATCCTTGATCTTAGCAGGAATATCTTGAACTTTTGAAGTTAAAAAGTTAAAGCTATTTTTTTTACAATTGTTTATAATGACTTTGATTTAAGAGAATATAAGCACAAATTTTTGGACAATAAATACAGTCTATTGTCTCTTTTCTCTCAGTTCCATCTGTCTGATTAAAATTTTCTTATATCATTTACAAATATATTTTTATTGTGCAATATTTAAGCACTGTGTGAATATGTATGTAAAATATGGGATTTCCTCATATCTTGTCATCATTTTTATTGAAGCAGAGTATAGAAATAAAAGTAGATAAACACAGTGGAGCCAACTTCTGATATATCCAAACCATGGTAAAATGTTTTATCTTTCTAATTTCATGTAACCTCACTAGTTTTGCATGGACAAGGACTATAGGGCTTTCCTTATTGTACCTGTATATGTACCCAGGATTAACAACTTTTGAGCATATTTGGATTTTTTAAAAGTTAGATTTCATTAATTTTACTTCTGCAAATGTATAGGTAATGTGAACTGTCTTTTAAGAAAAATTAAGTGGGTTGGTAAAATTTTCAATTGCTATCATACTTGCAAGACCTTATAATAAGGGAACACAAAGGTGGCTTTTCTGGGGACTAAAATGTAGGTGGAATTTTCCACTTTATATAGATCTGTATGAAATAATAGTTTTTGATATTAGCATTTGAATATGTACTTAAAATGATATACAGTACTGTTCCTCCTTGGAATATGTTCTGACTCATTTTGCCAAGTTACTATTCCAAACTCAAAGATGAAATCAAGCATAATAATGCACATGAAGGCATTCAGAAAAACTTAAGATATTAATCATGTTTAAAAAGTAGTATACACACTGTTGATCTAATTTTTGAATATGAAACGCATAGGTATGAATACATGTAGCAAATAAAAACAATGTTTTTCTTAATCTAATAAATCCTAATACATACACCTGGGAGCAGTAGATATTAACCATCTACAATTATTTTCTTTAAAAAAAGTACTATAATCACGTGAAGTAGACAATAGACACTCATGGCTATCATTTTTTTGTTTTATTAGGGGACAGTTTGCATGATAGAAATAGTATTCCTAGTCTCCTTTATTTTGATAACTTATTTTTGTTACCAAATGGTTAAATTTTAACCATACCTAGACATCACCTCTGCTACTTGTATTATCTGTATAATGGCTATGTTATTTAAAGCAATAGTACACAGTTGTGTTGCATTTTACATGCTAAATGAAACATCTGCAACTTTTAGTGAACTGAAATTTTGACTAATTAATTGTTTATGACCCTGGAATAGCTTATGCTCATGAAAGAAGAATTATACTTGTGCATACTTAATAAATCATATAATAGCACTATCAGACACTTTTCTTCATTGTCAATGTCATGATCACTTCCTCTTACCTTGAATTATTGTCAGGATTTGTGCAACTAAAAGTTATTTGGTCCAGGTTGCTAAATTCATAGAGATATCACAAATATATACATAATCCTTTTATCCCACTTTACCTGATTCAATCTCATCCGTATGAACAGAGGAGATTCAGATTTAACAGGGACTATTCTGTCAGCTTGTTGTGCTGTGGGGGCTTGAATGTTGCTGTGATGCTGAAAGCTATGCAAGTGGTATCTCAGATACCAATAGGGCCACTGATGGTGGACAGGTTTCAGCTGAGCTTCCAGTCTAAGACAGACTTGCAAGAAAGACCCAGCAGCCCACTCCTGATACAATTAACCATTGAAAACCTCATGAATAGCCGAGAAGCACTGCCATATATAATGCCAGAAAATGAGACCCCTCCACCCCAGCTGGAAGATACTCAAGAAATGACTGGGGAAGAGTTGTCTCCTCAAAATAGAGTCAATCTTAATGATAAGAATGGATCAAAGTGCCTGTGACCTCCTTTTGTTGATATGGCACAACTGAAAATGAGAAGAAACACCATGGCTACAAATAATAGGCTCAAACATAGAAAGATCCTGTGCATGGCACACTGTTTGGGAGTGTTTCATTCTGCTGTATTTGTTGTTGTTGTTAGGTGTCGTCGAGTCGGTATCTGACTCATAGCGACCCTCATAGGGTTTTCAATGGCTGACTGTTTCAGGATTGCCTTGGGAGTGGATTGCCAGGTCCTTCTCCCATTTTTGCTGTGCTGGGAATTGAACTCGGGACCTCAGAGACTGCAGCGCAGCGCTCTACCAACTGAGCTAAATCCCAGCCCTCTGCTGTATTTAGGGTCTCTATTAGTCGGATTCAACTTGATGGCCCCTAACAACAATTCTAAGAATCAGAAAAATGTACCATGATAATCAGAAAAAGGAATTTTGAATTATTTTAATACATTTTATTAATGTATTTTAGCATTGACACATTTTAGCATTGTGTCTTTAAGCTTATTAAAAAATCTTTTGGGGAAGATATGCTTCCAATAAAGTAGTATCAGCTTTATCTTCTGTAAAGTTATGGTTATTAAAACTTTTCCAACCATCATTTTGGATAGGTTCTAGTGAACCTATGGAATAGCATTATCTTTGATATATAGAGAAAAGATAGCACTACATTCAGAATGACTCACTGGTTTCCATGCCTTTTTGGTTGCTGAAAATATGATGCATATCTTTTCTTAGTGTTGAAACAATGATCTCTAAAACTTAATATTGGTTTTCTTCTACACTTTTGGAAATGGTCTACATTCTTTATTGCTCTCCTGAATTAGTCCATTGGGTAGCAAACCATTCTGATGTTTACTATAATAGATGTCAGAGGGAAAGAAGAAAGCTTTGGTCCTTTTCTGTATTCTCAGAGAGCATCTCTCTATGGGGAACACGGCACAACAGGAAATCAGAAAGAGAATGATAGTTTTCTGCTTGAGTTTTTTTTTATCAGATCATTATTAAATCAGGCTGTTCAAACGTTTAAGGCATGGCTTACAGTTTTTTCTTTATTGAACTATGTTTGATTTCATATGCTGTCATGTTGGAAATTTTGTCTGTTTCTCATTCTAGCAATAATGAAAAATTTTATTTCCTAAAATGAGTATGTCCCTAATGAGGTTCATTTCATATGTCTCTACATATATAAAATGTCTCTATATGTATAAAATGTGCCATCTTAAAAATTTTAATGTGATAATGTATATTCTAAATAGTGGTTTATATAACAGAGGATTTTTTTTTTAAATGCAGATAGTTGAAGAGTCTCCACATTGACCTGGATTATAATGAACAGATGGTCTCTTTCTAAAGGTTTTTTTTTTTTTTGTACTTTTTAAAATATTTGACTTCAGTCACTGAAGAAGGAACAAGTTTTTGCCTATCTAGGCAGGTAAAATGGACACTCGAGATAATTGTCTGATAGCATAAACCATGACCACTCTAACCTCATTATAGTTGCAGACCTGCAAGGTTTTTGACCTGGTTTGACTGAGATCTAAATATCTAAATTGATCAGAATCTGTGAATAAGTGCTTAGATTTGTGCTTCACTCTGCACTTTCAGATAGGCCAAGGGAAAGCACTGAAATAGAACACAGAAGTCCTCTCCCCAAGGATTTATCTACCTACCCACTTAAGTAACTTTTTTTAAAAAAAAAAAGTTCTATTAAAGAAGTTAGCTGCTTTAAAAATATTTCTTTTTTAATTTAAAGGGACATGCTAAGGGCCCAGCTGGAAATTCAGGAGTGGTCCCTAGACATGTGATACCTTAGGGGCTGATGGTCCCTACAAATTGGAAATTAGCTTTTTGGGGCCAGAAACTCCATCTCTTCATTAAATAGACTTGATCTGACTCAGGGGAACTGACTAATGCTAATGAAACTTGTAAATGACTCATGATAAGCCAGAAGGCTAGTTCATTAATTCATAATTAGATATAAATCTGCCAAGAAAAAGGAAGTACAGCTGGTCAGCACATTTTCTCCCAGAAAGAAAATTTACATGCAAATGTGAAAAGGTAGTTTAGTAGATAACAGAACAAGTGGACAGTTTTGTCTAGCTATGCCAGCTTTGTGATATTCCTCTCCACCAAGTAGAGAACCTTCCAAGCTAAAGAGACACTAGTCCTAGTGTGTTTGTTGAACCATCTTCAGTCAGTTACCTAACAATACAATGTAATGATTCATGTTTCTTTATATTTTGTACAGATGTCATGTTTATAGTATCTTGTGAGTACATGACGAGTTTCTGGTGGAAACTAAGACACATTTCATTTCAACCAGCAACACCATATTCATAATCATCCATTTGGATGTGTTACTGCGAGAATGGCTAGTTTCTCATTTTACAGTGATTTTTAACTAGTTTCAATCTCAGACATGTACTCATCTAATTGTAGGGCCCATATCTTGGAGGAAACTCCTATACATTATATAGATTTATATTGCAGTGAATATTCAATGTTAATAATCAGCCCCATTTGAAATTAAGTAAAATACCAGTCTTACCTACTTTAAGGTATTACAAAATATGCTTTTATTAACTCAGTGCTTCTGAGATTGTCAGTATTTTATTAATATTATTCCTATAGCGGCTGGGATTTAGCTCAGTTGGTAGAGTGCGGTGCTGCAGTCTCTGAGGTCCCAAGTTCAATTCCCAGCACTGCAAAAATGGGAGAAGGACCTGGCAACCCACTCCCAAGGCAATCCCGAAACAATCTGCCATTGAAAACCCTATGAGGGTCGCTATGGGTCGGATACCGACTCGACGGCACCTAACAACTACAACAACAACATTCCTATAGCACCCACGTTACATGTGATGGAGAAAAGAAGAAAAGTGATTGATGTAGATAGTTTAGCGATCTTTTCCTGGGTGATAATCCATCACATGTGTGTTGCAAGAGCATTGGCTATTAGTGAGGTAATGTGGTTAAGGGGAAGATGAAGAATGCCAATATTAATTCCTACATGTAAGGAGCTGGCAAGTATATGATGTTGTAATTTTTCCATTTAATAAAAATACACATACCATTAAAACTAATCAAAATATAATTTTCTCTCTCTTGGATGACTTAAAAGGAATCTGAGCACTAGTATCATGAATATCCATTTTCATTTTAGGCAGAAGACCTATTAGCATGCTATATTTAAAAGCACACCACAGAAATCTCAAGGAGAGAGAAGTAGGAGATAATTATGTTGGCCAACATGGCAGGGCTTAGCACACTCACAAATGATCTATGGATTAGAACAAATTAGAAACAGTAATAAATCCTAAAACATTTGGTTTTGTCTTATAGAAAGGTTTTTATATTTAAAAATGAGGCAATTCCCATTTTTAAAATTTGATAAGCTTTGAAAAAATGAAATGTTTGCCAGGCGCAGTGGTGCACACCTGTAATCCCAGTGACTCTGGAAGCAGAGGCAGGAGAATTGCAAATTCAAGACCAGAGGCAGTCTGCATAATTAGCGAGACCCTGTCTCAGAAAGTAAAAAAAAAAAAAGGGGCTGGGGGCGCAGCTCAGTAGTCCAGCACTTGCAAAGCATGCAAGCGTGAGGCCCTGGGTTCTACCCCCAGTACAAAAAACAAAACAAAACAAAACAAAACAAAAAAAAACATGAATAAAGTTACTACGAACTTCCCTGTGTAGATTTTTTGTGTAAATATGTTTTCAGCTTAAGGAATGCAATTCACTGGATCCTGTATTTGGCTTTGTAAGAAACTGCCACACTGTCATCTGAAATGGCTGTTTCATTTTACACTCTCCCCAGACAAAATAATAGTCCTTGTTGCTTCTTATCCTCACTAGCATTTGATGTGCTATGGATTTTCACTATTTTAACAAGTATGTGGTGGTAATTCATCCTTGATTTAATTTGTAATTCCCTAAGGACATATGATGCTTAGCACCTTTTCATACATTTATTTGCCATTGATATATCTTCTTTATTGTGGAATCTGTTCAGGTCTTTTGCTCATTTTTAAATTAAGTTTTTTATTTGCTTATTGTCGAGTTTTAAGGTTTTTTTTGTATATTTTGGATATGAGTCCTTTTTTGATGCTAGTCTCTTATTAGATATGTTTTCAAAAACTTTTCTCCCTGTATGTGGCTTATATTTTTATTCATACAAAATGGTATGTTGTTGTTGTTAGGTACTGTTGAGCTGGGTCTGACTCAT
This sequence comes from Pedetes capensis, assembly GCA_007922755.1. Taxonomy (NCBI): domain Eukaryota; kingdom Metazoa; phylum Chordata; class Mammalia; order Rodentia; family Pedetidae; genus Pedetes; species Pedetes capensis. The sequence goes on from VMDO01019546.1 coordinate 12,541, forward strand.
AGTGACCCTATGCACAACAGAATGAAACACTCCCCAACACTGTGTCATCCACACAATCTTTTTTATGTTTAAGCCCATACTTGTAGCCCCGGTGTCAATCCATTTTACGAAAGGTTTTCATGTTTTTGTTGACCTGCCACTCTCTCCAACATGATGTCCTTCTCCAGGGATTAGTCCCTTCTGACAACATGCCCAAAATACATCAGATGCTGTCTAGCTATTCTTGCTTCCAAGGGGCACTCTGGTTGCACTTCTTCTAGGACAGATCTGTTAGTTCTTTTGACAGTTCATGGTCTATTATATATTCATCTCCAACACCATAATTCAAAAACATCAATTATTTTCCTATTTCCCTTATTCACTGTCCCACTTTCACAACTATATGCTGTTGTTGTTGTTAGGTGCCATTGAGTTGGATCTGGTTCATAGTAACCCTATGTACAACACAATGAAACATTTCCCTACACTGTGCCATGCCAAGCACTATGTCAGTGATTCTCTGCATTAATAACGTTTTCAATAGTTGATTGCTTCAGGGTTGCTTTGGCAGTGGATTGGCACATCTTTCTCCCATTTTTGCAGTGCAAAAGCACAGAGGCTGATTTGGGGACATGATGTCTTTCTGGAAACCTCAACATTATAATAAGAAAGCAATTTTTATTTTCAGCCCTTATAAGATCAGTCTTTCATTAGGATAAGGAACTTATTTTTAAAATGTCTGCAATGGACATGCTCCTATTGTTCACTCAGTGAATGGCTAGTGGGGAACCAAACAGTAATGGAAATGATTATTGTGACAGCTTAATGGTTAAATGGTCTAGTTACATGTACAATACAGAAATATGTACAGTTTATAAATTACACTCAATTTAGTCAAACTCTATACTGTTTGAAGTAGGCTGTCTCATAGAACTAAGAAGTATGTTTTTTACTAGATACTTTCAGCTTTTCTAGAACAATAATTATATCAAATAATATAGTTTAATACATATTAACTTGTATGTATTGAATAATCTTTTGATTTCAGTAACAAATGTTATTTGTTTTCAATTTCTGTTGCCTTTGTGATTGCCACCTTAAAATATTTCACTTCTTTTCTCATCAACATACCAAAATTCATAGTGAACATATGCCTTTGTAAGTAAACATAAATCCAATTCTCCAAAAAATTCTATGTTAAATCTAAATATAATCTTTCTCTTCCACCATCAGCTGTTTGACATCTGCACTGATTTTACACTAACAAACTGAATATTTCTTGGAAAATTCTCACACAAAAAAGTGTTACATTTGAAGAGATTTTAAGTTTGTAGTGCTTAGGAGAACAAGACAGCTTATTATATGACAACTTTCTATTTTTGACCATTCGTTCCATTTTCTCACAGTTCTGTTTTTAAAATGCAGTTTTCATCTCTCAATATTATTCAATTCTACTTCTATAGTTGTATCCATTTTTATTGCAATCTCAGTTATAACTTTCTTAGTAATTAGTTGGGCAATGCAAGACATTTGCTAACTAATCAGTATACAAAAACAAGTAAATAATGCAGTCAGAACATTTTCTAATTTTAAATATACTATTGTAAATTAAGCTAAGAAATATAATTAAATAAAAAATGCAGCAAAAAGTTTTACTGAAAAGTTCCTTTTGTGTCTCTTGAACAAAATATAGTATTCTCTGGAACTTTTTGTTGTTTATAGACTTTGTCTACTCTCAGCTTAAGTAGGAAAGTCTATTGTTTTGTGGCTTAGATTTCAAGTTGTCCTTCTTTCCTTTCTTCCCTGCTATACTGTAAGTGCTTTACCAACTTTAGTGTGAATCTATTTTAAAACTGTAGGACATATATATTTTTGACATTGACATTTTAATATTTAGACATCTAAAGTATGTTATAAATTTTATTTGAATGTAGATTATTTGGGTAGAGTTTGTTATTTGCTGAAGCTGGATATTATATGGATTTGTTTGTTAGTCACTATTAACTTCCTCATGAGCAACCTTTTTCTTTTGGACCCTGCTTATTGGATGACATTTGACTTATCTTCCCCAAAATATGAGACTGTCCTTTTAAATATGCTTCATATTTCTTCTAAATTAGACCAATCAGAGGTTGGTACCAAACAACAACAACAACTTTTCCTCCTCCCCCTCTTCTTCTTCTTTTTCTTTTTTCTTCTTCTCTTCCTTCTCCTCCTTCTTCTTTCTTCTTCCTCTTCTTCTTCTTCTCCTCCTCCTCCTCCTTCTCCTCTTCCTCCTTCTTCAATAGAAGCTAGAATAGCTTAGAGAGAAATGGAAATGGAGAAAAAGAAGGGGGTATACATGCTGGTGACATTTCTTAGAGTTCCACTTTCTATTTTCTCTCATCCATGGATGGACACCTTTGCAGTTTTTATGGTTGGATGTCTCAACTTTTATTTTCATTATGTGTGATACCACAGTATACTGCCCATAATGTCGCCTTTCACACAGGAAATATGGAAAGAGCCTTGAATGATACAAGCAGTTGTGGGATAGTGTGTTTCATAACCAATGTTCTTACTGAATTGAGGAAATCTGCCCTTTTTTGTCTTTTACTCTTTCACTCATAGTCTGAGGAAGTCTTTGTCTGCAGTAGCTTGGGCTCATTGACCAACATTTGGAAATTGACATTTTATTTCACAGCAAAATTATTTTGAATTTTATTCATTTCTCTTTCATATGTGTTGATCTTGTCTCCTTGTCCACTTTGTAAATTCTTGTTTTTAACTCAGAGTTGTGGAAGTATCTAGTGATAACTGATATGAGATGAAAGTGTAAAGGTACTTTGATTGATTTTTATGGTATTTGGAAGCAAAAGTGGATTTCCTGTATTGAGTTTGTTAACGGACATCCTCAGCATTATCAGTCAAGATCCTAAGTACAGCATGGCCACAGGATATATACCTCACAGTAAAGTGAACTACAATTACTAACACACTCTTTTAGGGTAGAAACTCACTCTCTTTTTAATCACTTCTTAGATCCTGACTTGGATATGAATAAAATTAATTCAAATGGATACGACATTTGTTATTGATAAAGAGTATTTTGAGTTTCAAAATATCTTAGAAATTGACTTTTTCCTTTCGCACTTGGTATTTACCAAACCAGAACCAGTAAAATTTTAGTCATCTATTTTCTAGTGCTAGATTGGCTTTTTCAGCAGAAAAGCTATTTTCGTTTGTCTCCTTCTTAGTCCCAAAGAGATGAAACTATATTTGAGATGGCTGAAATCCTATCTCCTGGAATCCTTAACCAGCAGTTTAGAGTTGCCTCAGCATCATGGAGGAAGAGATGTGAGTAAAAGACAAAACCAGGCAAATCACTAAATTACTAGCTACAGATTTGGCTTCCAATCTCTGTGTGGTCAACTGGATTCTTTTTCCTTTCATTTATTAATCCTACCAGAAGTACAGGATCAAGATTACACACTTCTTTTCTCTATACTCACACTCTAATCTTATACTTTATTGTTACAGTCAGAAGAGTCAAATATACATGAACAGAAATAACAGTACACCAAGAGAAAAGAAAGCAAATTCATTTCTTAGGTCTAATGGGAAGCTGGTCTAAGCTCTCACTCATACATTCTGATGAGCACAGGATGGAATAATTCATAGACAAAAAAACATTCATTGGGCAAAGATTGCCTCAAAATTATTTCATCACAGGTGAAGATTGTTTTACTGAATTACCTATATATTATGTTGAGTAACTCCAGAAAAGGATGAATTAAAAATCCCAAACTAAAGCAGGAGAAACCAGATATCACCACCAGCAAACACAATAGTAGCAATGACAAACAAACTTTCTTCATACAACTTTAATTTTCTTTTCTTGGGCTGAGTGAAACTTGCTTTTATTTCAAAACCATAGTCCAGTACGTGCTTGCTTCACCTCTGAGCTATGCTACATTCCTCCTTTAAGGAGCAAAGCAAGTAGATGTACTGATGAGTTATACAAAACAAGACTGTTCTTTTTAAAGGTTTTTTTTTTTTTTTTTTTTTGAGGACCAGTAGCCTGAACAATGCAAATATTCCCAAGTATGAACTAATTCTGGTCTTGTACAGTGGAATTTTTAGTTTGGTTTTTCTTCTAATAAACTTCTTTATAATGGCCAGGATTACTGATTTTCCACCTAGAATCACTTAGTCAGCACTCTAAGTCTGACAGTCATCACCCTGATCTTGACGCTGACTTTTAAATGTAGTTTTTTTGGCTTACCTTTTTCTTTGGAATCAACTCTATGTAACTAGACTTTAAAGTAAATTTTGTAAACATACCACAGTTTCAACATAAGCTATTATTATTCTACTCACTCAGAATTCCTTATATTGACCTGTATTCTGTCTCCATTAGTGTGACAGTTGATTACCACAGTTTCAACATAAGCTATTATTATTCTACTCACTCAGAATTCCTTATATTAACCTGTATTCTGTCTCCATTAGTGTGACAGTTGATTACCTAGAAGGCTTAATGTGGTTTGGAAGAAATAGAGATATTTATAAAATACAGATCAAACTGGCCCAAGTATCATCACCAGGAAATCCTGTTCTTTTCAAATGCCCAAGAGGATTTTCCATTTATTCTTTTTCTGCTTCCTCTCTCTAAGCCAAGAAATAATTTCTTTTTAAAGTCACATTATTTCCTTTTGAACAATCCCATCATGTATTATATGTTGAAAAATAAATAACTTATAAATATGGTTTGTTTATATTTCCATTTTTAATTTTTTGTAGTACAGAGAGACAAAAGCCAGGGCCTCGTGCATAATTTAGTGTTCTCCCAGCAAAGCTGCACTCCTAGCTCCTTTTTTATTTTTTATCTTGAGACAGGGTCTGGCAGAATTACACAATCTGCCTGCTCCCTTGAACTTGTAATTTTACTGCCCCTGGGATTACAGGCGTGCCACAACACCCAGTTTATATTTGCTTTCATAATTTTTATTTTTTGTGGATACTTCAAGGTAAGTAGGCCACAGGGTCTTCTATAACCTTATCCTCTAACCAACACAAATAATTTATGTTGGTTTGCACAGTGTTTCACTACAGAATTTCTCAACTTGCCAACATTAGACCAGTTCATTTTTAGTCTCTTCCTTGGATGCTTTTCTGTGTGTAGGGATAATAAAGGCATGCTGTATTCTTCTAAAAACATTGTTGTTTTTCACAGCAGGAATATTTCCTTTTTGAGTTCTTTTGTCCGCCTTGAATGAGTGTCATTTTAGCTCAGTGATATTCTCACAGGTAATATGTCAGTCGACCCCAGCTGCCCTGTACCATGGCTTTCAACTTGTCTTAAAGCCAGAGAAAGCTCCATTATTATTATTATTATTATTATTATTTAGGATTACTTATTTTTTACTCTAAATTTTATCTGATAGTTGCATTGGGGAATAGCCATTTTTAAAGGAGATTTTTAAGTATTACTTTTATTTTGCTCAATATTGTTGATATCCTTAAACAAATATGTAATCAGAATTATTCCAGGGAGAAATGATAGATTATTTTAGTTACATTTACTTTCATTCTTTCAGAGGAAGAATAATAATAAGCTTTTATAAAAATCTCATTGAATGAACATTACATAATGGGTTAATACAAAGATATTACTACTGTTGTTAAGATTCCTGCTATTGTACTTATTCAACCAAAAAAAATATTTCATTATAGCTCTAAAATAGTGTTACTCTGGAAGACAAAATCAAGGCCAATATAGTACTCAATTATAAATATGGCAATAAAGACTTATTTATCTTAAGATCTTTTATAACCATGGCTAAAAGTTTTAAAGTATTTAAATTTTAAACCCCTTAAAGTTTATTTATTATCCAAAACAATCAGCCATTGAAAACCCTATGAGGGTCTCTGTGAGTAGGACCTGACTCCTAGGCACCTAACAACTATAGTTTACTTAATTTGCTTAATCCCTCATGTGCCTGTCAGTTTGTTGTGCTGTGAGGGCTTTCATGTTTCTGTGATGCTCAAAGCTATACAACTGGTATTTCATATACCAGCAGGCCCACCAATGATGGACATGTTTCAGCTGAGCTTCCAGACTAAGACAAACTAGGGAGAAGGACCCCAAAACCTCACTTCTGAAAAAGTTAGCCATTGAAAACCCTATGAATAGCAGAAAAGTACTCTCAGATATTGTACTGGAAAACCATCACCCCAGGTTGGAAGGCATTCAAGAGACAACTGAAGAAAATTTTCCTCTTCAAAGAAGATAGACCTTAATAATGGGAACAGAGTAAAGCCCCTGGGACTGCTATTCAGTGATGTGGCATGACTCAAAAGAGAAGAAACACAGTGGTCAGAAAAATAGGCTGAAACATAAAAAAAGTTTGTGGACATGGCACATTGTTGGGTAGTGTTTAATTCTGCTGTACAGATGGTCACTATGAGTCCCACTACACTTGCTGGCACTTAATAAAAATTTACTTAGTATAAGCCCACAGGCCCAGTACACATTCAGATTTGTTTTTTTCCTAGTATAATATTTCCCTGTCTCTGTCTCTCTTTTTCTGGCCCTGTCTCTGTCTCTTCCTCTGTCTGTCTACTTTCTTCACTTTACCTAAGTCCAAACCATCATCACGATTGTGTCTCTTACTCTTCACTTTCAAGTCTTCCTAATTTTGCCATAGAGGGTTGGGATTTAGCTCAGTGGGTAGAGTGCTGCACTGCAGTCTCTGAGGTCCCGAATTCATTTCCCAGCACCACAAAAATGGGAGAAGGAACTGGCAATCCACTCCCAAGGCAATCCCAAAACAGTCAGCCATTGAAAATCCTATGAGGGTCGCTATGAGTCAGATACCAACTCGACAGCACCTAATAACAACAATACCAATTTTGTCATATACTAATATACAATAAAATAGTTTTAGATATGTTCAGAGCTTGTTGCATAACAGCATTGCAAATACTTTTTTCATCAACATAAACATTGACTATCCACATGGAATTCACCAGATGGAATTGACTATAGGAACCAAATTGACTACATTTGTGGAAAGAGATTATGGAAAACTTCAATATCAAAAGTCAGAAACAAGACCAGGTGCTAACTGTGAACCAGACCATCAACTGCTTCTATGTTGGTTCAAACTGAAACTAAAGAAAATTAGAATAAATATAGGGAAGCCAAGGTATAACTTTGAGTATGTCACACCCAAGTTCAGAGACCACCTCGTGAACAGATTTCATGCATTAGACACTAATGATCAAAGACCAGATGAATTTGGCATGATATCAAAGACATCATTTGTGAGGAAAGCTAAATGTTATTAAAGAGACAGGAAAAAAATACCAAATTACATGTCAAAAGAGACTCTGAAACTTGCCCTCGAATATTGAACAAATAAATTAAAAGGAAGAGATGACAAAGTTAAAGAACTAAACAGAAGATTTCAAAGGACATCTCAAGAAGAGAAAATAAAACATTATAAATAACATGTACAAAGAGCTGGAACTAGAAAACCAAAAAGAAAGAGCACACTCTGTTCATCTGAAGCTTAAGGAATTAGAGAAAAAATTCAAGCCTGAGTGACAATAGTGAAGGATTCTATAGGGAAAATATTAAATGCTGCAGGAACCATCAAAAGAATATGGAAGGGATACACAGAGTCATTATACAAAAAAAGAATTGGTAGATGATCAACAATTTCAAGAGGTTGCATATGATCAGGAACCAATGCTACTGAAGGAGGAAATAGAGGCTTCCTTGAAGGAATTATTGAAACATATGCCTCCACAAATTGATGGAATACTAATAGGGATGTTTGAACAAACAGATGCAGCACTGGAGGGCCTCATTTGTTGATGTCAAGAGATTTAGAAAACAGCTACATGGCCAACTGATGGCAAGAAATTCATATTTGTGCCTATTCACAAGAAAGGGGATTCAACCAAATAAGGAAATTATTGAATGATATCATTAATATCACACATAAATAAAATGTTGCTAAAGATTATTCAAAAGCTACTGCAGAGTATATTGACAGTGAGCTGCTGGAAAGTCAAGCCAGATTTAGAAGAGGGCATGGAAACTGGGATGTCATTGCTGATGTCAGATGGATATTAGATGAAAGGAGAGAATACCAGAAAGATGTCTATCTATTTTATTGACTATACAAAGGGACTTGACTGTGTGAATAACAAAAGATTATGGATAACATTGTGAAGAATGGGAATACCAGAACACTTGATTGTACTCATGAGGAATCTGTACATGGACCAGGAGGCAGTTGTTTGAGTAGAACAAGGAAACATTTCTTGGTTTAAAGTCAGGAAGGGTATGCAACAGGGCTGTATCCTTTCACTGTACCCCTTCAATCTCTATGCTAAGCAAATAATCTGAGAAACTGGACTTTATGAAGTAGAACATGGCATCAGGATTGGAGGAAGATTCATTACCTTTGTTATGCAGATGACATAACTGCTCACTGAAACTAAGCAGGATTTGAAACATTTACTGATGAAGATCAAAGAACAAAGCCTTCAGTATGGATTATACCTCAACGTCAAGAAAACAAAAATCCTTACAACTGGGTCAGTAAGGAACTTCATGATAATTGTAGAAAATTTGAGGTTGTCCTACATTTTGCTTTACTTGATTCAATAGTCAACATCCTTGTAAGCAGCAGTCAAGAAATCAAAGGACACATTGCATTGAGAAAAGCTGTTGCAAAAGGCCTCTTTAAGGTATCTAAAAGTAAAGATATCACATTGAAGATGAAAGTGAACCTGACTCATGTGATGGGATTTTCAGTTGCATCATATGGTTGTCAAAGTTGTATATTGAATGAGGGAGACAGGAGAAGAATTGATACTTTTGAATTATGGTTCTGGAGATGAATATTGAATATACCAAAAGAATGAACAGATAATCAAAAGAGAAAACATATCCGGAGTGCTCCTTGGAAGCAAGGATAGCTAGATGGTGTCTTATGTAGTTTAGACATATGTTTGGGAGAGTGGTGAGTAAATGAATAAAGATCCTTAACTAGATGGATTGACTAGTAGCTACAATTATGATTAAAACATAAAAACAATCATGTCATGGTGTCAGGGAGTGTTTTGTTTTGTTGTACATAAGTTCTCTATGAATTGGACCTTCCTCAAGTGTACCTAACAAAAAAACAATGCAGAATAGCTTCGGACATGTTCAGAACTTTTACATAATGGCTTAAATGTAGAACATTAATTTCTTTTTCTTTTATTAGTAATTTTTTATTTAGTGTAGAACTTAAAGGATTTCACTATGACTTTTCCATACATGCATATCACTCTACATTGCTCATTTTTGTCTCCTTCATTACCCTCTATGACACCTTTAATCCCCTTGTTCCCTACCAATGGTTCCTCACATACATTCATGTGATATATCATATATATGGGACTATCCACTTCCAATGCAATCTCAAAAACAGCCATTGAAAACCTTATAAGGGTTGCTGTGAATTGGACCTGACTCCACAGCACCTAACAACAATGTCTATCTTTCTATCTCTGTATCTATATGTATGTGTATGTATGTGTGTATGTGTGTATGTATGTATGTATATATATATATATGTATGTATGTATGTATGTATGTATGTATGTATGTATCTATCTATCTATCTATCTATCTATCTATCTATCTATCTATCTATCTACCTATCTATCTACACATACACATACATCCTGATTTTACATTAAGTGCAAAAAGTATGTTATTTCTCCTTATTTCCTCTAGTTCTACTTCTTATTGCACATTCATCCTTCTCTTTTGGCTCTCTTTTCTACTATGACATAGACTCTCTTCTACTCCTGACCTGACAGCATGTCTAGAATATTTCAGATGCAGTCTAGCCATCCTTCCTTCCAAGGAGCATTCTGATGGCACTTTTTCTAGAACAGATAGATTTATTCTTTTGGCAGTCCCTGGTATATTCAATACTAGTCTCCAGTTCCATAATTCAAAAGCATCAATTTTTCTCCTGTTTCCCTTATTCCACGTATAGCTATCACAACCACAGGATGTGACTGAAAGTACCATGACATGAGTCAGGCGCACCTTCATCTTTACTGTGACATCCTTACTTTTCAGCACTTTAGAGGAAGCTGCCACAGCTTTTCCCAGTGCATTGCATCTTTTGATTTCTTGACTGCTGCTTCCCTGGGTGTTGATTTTCAAACCAAGTAAAGTAAAATCTTGGACAACCTCAATCTTTTCTCCATTTATCATGAAGCTACCTACTGATCTAGTTGTAAGGATTTTTGTTTTGCAGATGTTGAAGTGTAATCCATACTCAGGCTGTGTTTTTTAATCCTCATCAGCAAATGTTTCAAATTTTCACTTTTAGCAAGCAGTGTTATGTTGTCTGCATAACACAGATTGTTAATGAGTCTCTTTCCAATCATAATGCCATGCTCTTCTTCATTAAGTATAGTTTCTTGTATTATTTACTCAGCATAGAGATTGAAGAGGTATGGTGAAAGGATACAGCCCTGACACACAACTTTCATGATTTTAAACCATACAATGCTTCCTTGTTCTGTTTGAACTACTGCCTCCTGGTCCTTGTACAGATTTCTCATAAGTACAATTAAGTACTCTGATATTCCCATTCTTTGGAATGTTATCTATAATTTATTATGATCCAAACAGTCAAATGCCATTGCAGAATCAATAAAGTATAGATAGACACCTTTCTGATATTCTCTGCTTTTGGATGATATTCATCTGACATCAACAATCCCTGATTCCATGGCTTTTTCTAAATCCTGCTTGATTTTCTAACATTTCCGTGCCTATGTATTCCTGCAGTTACTTTTAAATAATCTTTTTCAAAAATTTACTTGTATGTAATAGTAATGATACTGTTTAATAATTTACATATGTGGTTGGATCCACTTTCTTGGGAATAAGCACACTATGGATCTCTTCCTCTTAGTTGGTCAGGTAGCTGTTTTCCAAATCTCTTTGCATAAATAAGTTAGCCCCATCCAGTGCTGGTTCTGTTTGTTGAAACATCTCAATTAGCATTCCACCAATTCCTGGAGCCTTGTGTTTCACCAATTCCTTCAAGGCAGCTTCCACTTCATCCTTTAGTATCATTGGTTCTTCATCATATGCAGCCTCTTGAAATGGTTGATCATCCACCAATTTTTAATATGATGAGTATGTGTATTCCTCCCATCTTCTGTTGATATTTCTTGTATTGTTTAGTATTTTTCCTATAAAATGCTTCACTTCTGAGGTTTAGCTCTGTTGGTAGAGTGCCCCTCTGCACTCTCTGAAGCACCAGGTTTGATCTCTAGCACCTCAAAAATGGGAGAAGGACCTGAAAACTCACTCCTGAACCAATCCCACAACAAGCAGCCTTTGAAAACCCTATAAATAGCAGAGAAGCACTGACAGGGTTGGGCATACCACAGCATTTCATTCTGTCATGCATAGGACCACTATGAGTTGACTCAACTAAACATCACCCTATAAAAACAGTAACAGAATCTATCCTTCACTATTGCCTCTTGAGGCTTGAATTTTTTCTTCAATTCCTTAAGCTGGAGAAAAGCAGAGATTGTTCTTCCCTTTTGATTTTCTATCTCCAACTCTTTGCATATGTCATTATAATATTTGATTTTTATCTTCTCAAGCCACCCTTTGAAATCTTCTGTTTCATTCTTTAACTTCAACATGTCTTCCTTTTACTTTTTCTGGCACTGTATCTGACAGTATTTCTGTGTTATTCATAAATTTTTCAATGGCTAATTTTTTGGGAATGGACTACTGGGTCCTTCTCCCTAGTCTGTCTTAGTCTGGGAGCTCAACTGAAACCTGTCCACCATGGGTGGCCCTGCTGGTATCTGAAATACGGGTGGCACAGCTTTCAGCATCATAGCAACATGCTGGCCCCCATAGTTCAGAAAATGGAGAGACAAGTGGGGTGGCTGTTTTTCATAGATCTGTTTATGTCCTCTTGACTTAATTTGGTTAGGTCATATCTGTCTAGGAATTTATCCATTTCATCTAAGTTTTCCATTTTTGGAATATCAGTTTTCAAATATTTGCTAATAATTCTCTGGATTTCATTGATATCTGTTGTGACATTCCCTTTTTCATCTATGTTGTTGTTGTTGTTGTTAGGTGCCGTAGAGTCGGTATCTGACTCATAGCGGCCCTCTGTACAATAGGGGAAACACTATTGTCAGTGCTTCTCTGCTGTTCATAGGGTTTTCAATGGCAGATTGATTTTTGGGAGGGGGTTTCCAGGTCCTTCTCCCAAGCCTACAGCTTCTGGTGTTCCCAGGCGGTCTCCCATTCAGGTACTAACCAGGCCCGACCCTGCTTAGCTTCCGAGATCTGACAGGATCGGATGCCACAGGGCTACAGCTGCAGGCTTTTCATCTATAATTTTGTAAATTTTATTGTATAATCTGTTTCTTTTAGTTTGTTTTTCTGTTTGTTGATCTTTAACTTTTCAAAGAACAACCTATTTGTTTCATCAGCTCTTTTTATTGATTTTTTTAGTCTCCATTTCATTCATTTTTGCTCTGTTCTTTATTATTTCTTTCTGTCTTCTGTCTTTGGGTTATGCTTGTTCTTGTTTTTTTCCTAAGACATTGAGTTACAGCATTAAGTTCTTTGAGTCTTCTCTGATATTTTAATGCAGGCACTAATAGCTGCATTAAATTTTTTGCTTTTTCTTTCTGATTTCTTTAAGGATTGATTGATTGTTCAATGTCCATGTAGTTGGATAGTTTTTGTAATTTCTCTTGCTTTTGATTTCAAGTTTTATTTCATTATGGTTTGAGAAGATATATGAAATTATTTTATTTTTTCTCTATTTGTTAAAATTTGATTTATGGTGTAAAATGTGATCTATTTTAGAGAAAGTTCCATGAGTTGTCAAGAAGAATGTGTATTCAGTAGCTTTTGGATGGAATATTCTGTATATATCCATTTAGCCCATTTTACCTATTGTGGTGTTTAACTCTGGAGTTTGTTGATTTTTGTCCAGATATTCTATCTGTTGATGTAAGTGAGATATTAAAGTCATCCATTAATATTGTGCCTCTTCCTATTTGTTCCTTTATGTCCAGTAGTGTTCATTTTATAAAATTCAGTACACCATTGTTCAGTGCATATATATTTACAATTATACCTTCTTGATTGATTGTTCCCTTTATTAATATGTAGCCACTTTATTTACCTTTTCTTACTAATTTTAACTTGAAGACTACTCTTCCTGATGTAAGAATGGCTACTCCTGTTCTTTTTGTAGTTTTTTGGCTTCCATTTGCTTGGTATATTCATTTTTTTACTTTCAGTCTGAGTATCCTTGCCAGTGAGATGTGTTTCTTTTAGACCACAAATTGTTGAATCTTGTTTTTTTATATCCAATATACTAGTCTATGTCTTTCAATTGGAGAGGTGAGACCATTTATATTTAAGTTTATTGTTGAGAGTTGTTTGCATATTCTTATAATTGTGTCAATTGTTTTCCTTGTTGGTTCATATACAATTCATTCTTTTGTTTCTCCATTATTCATATTTGGGGCTTTCTTGTTGTTGAATTAGACATAACTGGTTCTTTCCTAGTTCTCTTTAGTGTATCTGTTCCTCTTAAGGTGTTTATTTTTTCCCATACTTTAATAATTGAGACTATCTTTCTTCCTCTTATGTGTGTATGATTTCTCTAAGTATCTTAGGCAGTAGCAGTGCTGGCTTGGTCATGAAGTTCTTTAGTATATGCTTGTCTTCAAATATCTTTATGTCTCCATCAGTTTTAAATGATAACTTTGCTGCACATAATAATCTTTTTTCACAGATATTTACTTTCTGGGTTTGCAATATAACATTCTATGCTTTCTTGAATTTTAGGGTTTGCACGAGATGTCTGATGTTATTTTGAAGAGTTTACCTTTTATGTGACTTTGTGTTTTGCAGATTTTAATATTATTTTATTACTCTGCATTCTTGACATTTTAACTGTAATGTGTCGTGGGGAATTTCTCTCCTGGCTGTGTCTATTTGGGGTTTGAAATGCCTCTTGCTGTTGGATGTCCATTTTCTTTCCCAGATTTGGGGAATTTCCTTCTATATTTTCCTTCAATAGGTTTTCTATGTCTATAGTTTTTATCTATGCTCTTTGTACTACATGGGTTCTTAGATTTGGTCTTTTGGTCAGGTACTAGAATTCTTAGAAATAGTGGTCATATTCTTTTTTTCCCCTTTGTTGATATCTGATAGTATTTTCTATTTTTTTCTCTCTTTTTAAGTATTTGGTTTTTTTGTTCTTATTTTTTGTTTTGTTTTATTGGAAACTTTAATGTACACCTTCATGTGATTCTTTCTGACATGCCTTTTCATTGTGAAATTTCCATATATGCATTTTGTTGTACATTACACATACAAGTTCCCCCTTACCCTCTTGTGCACTTCCTCTCTCCATTCCCACCCCCCACATCAAAGGCTTCTCTTCCATTTGCTTGTCTTTTTATGGTAGTATTTTTCAATATCTGATAGTATTTTCTGATGCTTGTCTTCCTTCTCTGACATATCTGTCTTTTACTTGATCTATTCTACTTGTAATGCATTCTACTATTTATTTGATATGAGTCCTTCATTCCAACATTTATACTTATTTTTAATCTGTTTCCTTGCTAAATTTCTCATTCATTTTGCTGATATTGTCTTCAATGCCTATGACTTTCTGATATATGTTCTGTATTGATTTTTTTGATTGCTTTATCTGCTTGTGTCCTCTTTATAGTCATTGATCATTTTGAATTCTTTGTCTGACATATCAACCATATCAGTATTATTGGATTCAGTAATTAAATACTTATAGTCTTTTGAAGGAAATCTATTTCCTTGCTTTTTCATGTTTCTTGTGTTTCTATTTTGTGACTTATGCATCTGTTGGAGTGGATCTTTCTTTCCATTTTATTTGGGGTTATTCTTAGCAGCTTTCTTTTGAGGTGTCAAATCCCAGTACCACTCCCAGAAGAGAAGACAAACCATTGTAACAAGTATAATATCTTACAAACCAGATATAGAAATACACTTACAGTGAGTTTAAGCCAACTACAACACCACTAAAATCCATAGAACAGCAAATGTCAACAATAATATACAGTAAGCTGTGAAGTTACACATTATTTCAAGTGTAGGTGAAAACAGTAGTTGCTTTAGATGAAAATAGTGGAGCATTGAAACAGAAAATTGAAGTCACAATGGTTAAAAAAAGAAAGGAAAATTAAGATCCAGAATGGAAATGAATGTTAGGAAAATGGAGAGAAAAGAGCAAAAGATAAAATAATAAGCTATTCCACAGTAAAGAAAAAATAATCTATAAACAAAATTGGGTAACCATAAGTAGAGCAATAAGAAGTAAAAAGCCTGAGAGATTTCTTTTTTTAAAAAAAGTAAAAATGATACTAAAATATAGTAAATAAAAAAGTAGAGTTAATATAGCCAGTAAAAGATAAATTAGAAATCTAAAAGAGAAAAGGGATAAAACAATTACATTATATTAAAAAGTAATGAAGAAAATCAAATTAGTGATGAAAAGAAGAAAAATGGGAAAAATGAAGAATAGAAGTAAAAGAACTGAGGAAGAAAAATTAAATATATGGACACTATGGTGTACACCTGTAATTTCAGCAATTTGGAAGGCTGAGGCCGGAGAAACTTTAGTCTCAAGCCGAAGGCAGCCTGTGCAATCCAATGAGACCTTTTCTCAAAACAAAAACAAGAAAAGGGCAAGGAGTACTACAAAATGTCACATCATAACGCATGCGAAGTTCTGGGGACAATCCTTACCACAACAGAAAAAAAAAAAAAGATAAAGTACTGGAGTTGCTTCTTTCTGTGTCTTCTAGCATGGGAGCCTCTTAGGGGGTGGTGGTTAGTTGAAGACAGAATGTTTCACCTGGCATTGGCTCAGATTTGTCAGTCTCTAAAGACCCCCCTAGGAGATAGTATCAACTTCTCTATTCACCTGCCAGGCCTCCTTTCTCCTGAACCTATCAATTTGGCAGTATTCCCCCCTCTATGTAACTGCCTACGGCAGCTGTGTTGCACCCTGGGGTCGTGGCAAGTTAGCCCCAGGCACCCTCTCCCTGACCCCGTGTATCTCAACCTCACATAATATGTCCAAGATGACATGCATTCATGGCTATACAAGATATGCACCATGCCAAAATGAATCTTTTCTACAATACTGTCCTCCCGTATTAGGAAGAGCACTGTCTCATCAAATCCTTCAAATGGAGCCAAGGGTTTCAAGAACTGTGGGCTTGTCCTGTGAGACTGCCAGTCTATCCACCAGTGCTGTTGGACTTACCTTTCTGGATGAAGGTTCTGCTTCCTCTCCCTCACTGGGAAGCCATGGCTAGAGTGTGCCCTACTCATTCTCTCTTTCTGCTCAGCTCAGTTTTGCATCTGAAATCATCCTGTAACCTCTATGATTTTTGTATTTTTTCAGTCTTTCAGTCTTTCTCTTTGGAATAGAGTCTACTCCTTCCCATTCTGACTCCTTTGTGTTATTGCATCACATGGAGGCTGCCTCTAAACTGCCACCTTACTCTAGAACAGATCTGAATTTATTTTTCAAAGATCTAAACATCTTTTAGATTCCATTATATAAGCTCAGAACATTTTATACTTGTCAGTATTTACTTTTATGTTAATGCCATACATGAGTCATTGCCCTTTACAATATTCAATCCTGATAAAAATATACTTATATTCAGTATAACAAATGGCAAACATAAATTATACAGACAAAATGTTAAAAAAGAGTAAGCTTGAAGAGCAGTATAAAATCAATGAATTCAACTGAATTTAGTAAGGAAACTATAGTATACACCATGCAACAGGAGAATATCATCCTGTGTCCTTGGCCCTGTTCCTCAAATATTAATGCAACTGAATGAGAAATAACTCCAAGTCATTAAATTTCTCTGCCCTCTTTCTTGAATCCTTGGTCTAGAAAGGGAGTTCAGTATGGAATTCCGACAGTGGCGTATTTTCCACCATATATAACACATTTTTCTGAAAATTTTAACTACCTGAATAAGTAACTTTACAAACAAGAAACAAAGATGTCAGTTACCTCTATTTTGTTCAAAGTTTTCCCAGAAGTTTTAGCTAATATTTATACTAAAAGAAAACAGGACATAGGGAAATTGGGGAAAAGGTAATGCACTTTTACTTTTCATATTCTGTGATGACTTAGAAAAGTCTTTAAACATTGAGACTATCATTACTGTTATGACTACATAGAAATTCACTGGATGTAATACACAAAAAAATAGAGTAACATCCATGAATATGAGGATATGGCATAAAAATCATTCGGCAGAGTTCAACACCAAATCATAGTAAAATCTCCCAGAAAAAATAGAGAGGATCATCCTCAATTTGGTAAAGAATATCTTCCAAAAATTGAAAACAATATTATATTTTTTGGTGAAATACCCAATGCTTTCTCCTGAGGTTGAAAACAAGTTAAAGATGAACATAGGTACCACTGCTACCTGATAAATTAGTGTAAGTTTTAGAATAAAAATAAAGCAAGAAAAGGAAATAAAAGGCATATAGATTAAAAATGGTTAGAAATATAATTGTCTATATTTGTAAATGACATGATTTTTTTTACATAATATTCCAAAGAATTGTACAAGAATCTCCTAGAATTGATTTGATCAGCAAGTTGACAAAATAACCAGAGATAGAAGATAAATACACAAAAATCAATTCTTTTTCTATATTTTAGAAAAAATGTAGATTTTGAAAGTCAAATTATACTATTATTTATAATGCTCAAAAGGGAAATTTCTGAAAATTACGAACTGCATGCTGAAAATTACAATACAGTGATTAAAAAAATCAAAGAATACCTAAGCAAATTAACAGGTATACTGTGTTCATGGATTAGAATACTTAGAAAAGATTTTCAGATCTCTCACTTATTGATATACTGGTTTAATATAAGAGCTACAAAAATCTCAGTAAGATTTTTTGTATATGTGGGCAAAGTTTTTCTATAACTTGTATGCAATGACAAAGCAATTAGGATAGCTAAAATAAATAAAATTGAAGTTATCACCATACCCAAATTTCAAGAAATATACAGAGACGTAATGGCAATCCAGAATATGTAGAATTGGTGGAATAACAGGCACATAGATCAATGGAAAAGAATGGAAAACCCAGAAATAGCTTCCTAAAGGTATTACCAACTAATTTTTGACAATTGTGTAAAAGTGGTTGTGTGAAAGTTAGTATTTTCAATAAATGGAGTTGGAAAAATTGGATGTTAGGCAAAAATAAAAAAGGAAAGGAAAGGAAAAGGAATGAATTTTGACCTAAGCCTCACATCATTTACCAAAAATATATTATGGATTTAAGTGCAAAAGATACAATTATGAATCATTTTAGAAGATAACATATGAAACAATCTTTGGATTTGGTAAAGAGTTTTTAGGTATAGCACCAAAAGCACAATCTAGGGGCCAGAAATGTAATTCAGTGATAGAGTGCTTGCCTAGCATGTGTGAAGCTTTGGGTTGGGGCCCCCGTGTAAGACACACACAGAAAATTAAAAACTAAAAATAAAGGATAATAAAAAGGTAAATTTGATTTTATCAAAATTAAAAATGTATGCTCCTGTAACATCCTATTAAGAGGAGAAAAGAAAAAGTACTCGGTAAAAAATATTTGCATACCATATACTACATGTCTGACAACAGGCTCATCTATAATACATAATTAGCTCTCAAAATACAACTATAGAAATGCAACTAATAAACTTAGAAAATGGGTAAAAAACATGATAACTTATTCATGGAATTGGATCTTTGGGTGGAAAATTATGATATTAAAAGTATGTTGGAATTCACTGGCCATTTAAGGAAAATATAAATGAACACTACTATGGGATATCACAGCACACCTATTTGAAAAACTGAAATTTAAAAAAATGCAATACCAAATACTGGTGTGAATGTAGAGAAAATGGATTACTCATAGATTACTAAAGGGAATATATATTGGTCCACATGTTTCAGAAAGTAGTTTAGACATTTCTTTTAAAACTAAACACGTATTTGCTAAAGAACTTAGCAATTGTACCACTAGGTATTTACTTTAGAACAAAGCAAACCTATGTCCCCATAAAAACAAATGTCCACCTGTTCATAGCAGATTTATTTATAATCATGAAAGAACAGAAAAGTCCCCTAAGAGGTGAATTGCTAAAAATCTGTATATATCCATATCATGGGTTCTATACAAGAATAAAAAGCTGAACTATTGATGCATACAACAACTTGAATAAGTCTTGAGAGTATTATTTGAGTGAAAAAGCCAATCTTCAAAAGTCACATAGTGTTCAGTTTAACTTGCATCTTTCTTGAAATAACAAAATTTCAGAGACAGAAAATTTGATGTTACTAGGGGCTACTGATGGTGAGATTAAGCTAGGTAAATGTCCTTATAAATGAATAGCAGGCGAGAAATCTTTTCAGTGATGCAGTATGTTGATAATAGTGGTGATTACAAGAATCTGAACATATGATAAAATAATCTTGAGGTATATACACACTTTTTCCAATGTCAGAATCCTGGTTTTGATACTATATTATAATTAGATAGAATCTAACCATTTTGGAAAATTGGGGAAAGGAGTACAAAGGACCTTTTTAACTTCCTGGGAATTTCTAATTTCTTTAAAAAATATTTTAAAAATATATAATCTATTCAATATATGAAGCCTGAAGGTGTACCACTGTGGTGTCAGACCATGTCAGATCTCAGAAGCTAAGCAGGGTCAGGCCTGGTTAGTACTTGGATGGGAGACCACCTGGGGAGCACCAGATGCTGTAGGTTTGGGAGAAGCACTTGGCAACCCATTCCCAAAAAACAACCAGCCACTGAAAACTCTTTAAAACAGCATTCAAGAAGTCAAAAGACAGTTTGCTCCTGGAAAAGCTGTGGCAAAAGATCTCTTTAAAGTATTGTAAAGTAAAGATGTTACACTGAAGATGAAGGTGCACCTGACTCATGCCATGGTATTTTCAGTAGCAACATATTGTTGTGAAGGCTGGACAATGAACAAAGGAGGCAGAAGAAGAATCAGTGCTTTTGAATCATGATGGTGGAGATGAATATTGAATATACCATGGGCTGCCAAAGGAACCAACAGATCTTTCCTAGAGGAGGTGCAGCCAGAGTGCTCCTTGGAATCAAGGATGGCTAGATTGCATCTTACTTGTTTTGGACATGTAGTCAGGAGGGACCAATCTCTGAAGAAGGACATAATGTTTCAGAGAGTGGCAGGTCAATGAAAAAAAGAAAACTTCTCCATTAGATGGATTGACACAGTATCTGCAACAATGGGCTTAAACATAAATAAGATCCTATACCTGGCACAGAATCGGGGATTGTTTTTTTTCTGTTTTTCATAGGGTCTCTACGAGTTGGACCTGACTCGATGGCACCTAACAACAACTCAATATGCTATCATAATATCAACTATATCATTCATAGTCAGCTGGGATTTAGCTCAGTTGGTAGAGTGCCACTCTGCAGTCTCTGAGGTCCTGAGTTCGATTCCGACCACCTTAAAAATGGGAGACGGATGTGGCAACCCACTCCCAAGGCAATCCCGAAACAGTCAGCCATTGAAAACATTATAAACTCGCTGAGTCGGATACGACTTGAACGCACCTAACAATAACAACAACAACAACAACAGTCATACTCATAGAGAAAAAGAAAACGAACAATCTATATATACAGAAAGAAAGCAAAAAGTATTGGAAGGATTGTCTCAAATAATTTTGTAGTCTGGAAAGTTCAAAATCTGCAAAATTGATATCGCCATTTAAGTCTGAAGATTAGAAACTGGTGAAGAAATAGGAAGAACAGGTGTCCTACTTCAAATATAAGTAGGAGGAATTTTATCTGTCCCACAAAGAGATCAGCCTATTGTTCTAGTCCAGGTTTCAATGGAATGAATTAGGCATAAACATCATGGAGGGCAATCTTCCTTAATCAATCTGCAAATTTAAATGTTAACCTCATCCAAAACACCCTCACAGAAACACTCACTGTAGTGTTTTTCAGATATGTTGGCATCCTGTGATTTAGTCAAATTGATACATAAAATTAGCCATCATGGACAGAACTTTGGTACACTCCTGTAATCTCAGCAACTCAAGAGACTGAGGCAGAAAAACTGTGAGCTCACAGCTAGAGGCAGCCTTCATAATTTAACAATACCTTGTCTCAAAATAAAAACCAAATACCGGCTGGGGTTGCAACTCAGTGGTAGAGCATTTGTCTACCTTGTGCAAGGCCCTGGGTTCAACCCTCCAGTACTGGAAAGAGAATATTGACCATAATTGCAACATAGTCCAATACTGAGGAAATCAAAAATAAAATGTAATTATAGTGCAATGTATGTATTTAATTTTGTGCCCCATTATGAGTTGTCTCATTTTGTTGTAATAATGATATTACCAATAATTTTTTAAACTCTGATTTTGGAGTTATTGCTTCATTTATAATGCATAATTTTGATGATTCTAAGTGTTGTTGCTGTTGTTGTTAGGTGCCAACGAGTTGGTGTCCAACTCATAGCAGCTCTATGTACAACAGGCAATACACAATTGCTAGTGCTTCTCTGCTATTCACAAGGTTTGCAATGGCTGATTGTTTTTCTGGGAGTGGGATGCTGGGTCTTTCTCCCAAGCCTACAGCACCTGGTGTTCCCAGGTGGTCTCCCATCCAAGTACCAACTGGGCTTGACCCTGCTTAGCTTCTGAGACCTGACAGGATCAGATGCCACAGTGGTAGGGCTGCAGGCAACTGTTGCCTATGCTATCCTCGGACTTGTGATCCTCCTGCCTCATTCTCCGCAGCTTATTGATTACCAGCAAGCACAACTACTACCTGCAATTCAAAGTGTTGTGGAATCTAACCCACTCCAGACAGATGCTACTTTTTGAAATAGTACAAATTAATTCTAACTCAATTTTTGTTCAAGTAAGGTAGGTAATATCACTTGCTTACAAAGGAAAATATTCGTTTGAGTCAAATTTGTTTCTTTGTATAATGAATAGAATTCTCATAAGATAACATCCAGAAGAAAACGTCAAGAATATTTCATGGAATAGAGATGCCAGTGGAATAGGTTAGTGTTTTCCATATGCCAATATTGAACAATTGGAATTTTTATTTTTAAAATTCAAACACATTACTTTAAAAATATATAAATTAAATAGTAGACTCATGTTAGAATATATTGTATCTTGTAAACTCTATAAAGTCTTACAAATAACTTTTAACATGTAATAGTCCAATTCATCATATTATTGAGAAAAGAAAGAACCTTAGAGAAGGTAAAGTGAGTTTTCCAAGGCCATGTTGCTAGTTAGAGGCAGAAGCAAGACTAGACTCCAGGTCCCAAGGCTGCACTGTATGTGCCAAATCTCAAACAGGGTCATGGCCATAATAAGTGGGCTTGCACATCAGGCCTAATGCCCAAAGTACGTCTTCACATGTGCTGGCTCTAGACATCAGCTCATCCTCACTAGTGCCAGAAATGTGCATCTTTCTCTGCCAGAACCTTTGACCCCTCAAAATAAGGGAAGGGTGAAATTAGTCCACAAAGACTGTAAAAGGCAACTGCTCTACCAAATATACAAACATCAATATAAAGCAACAAGAATTATGACAAATTTAGGAGATATATCACTGCCAAAAGAATACAATAAGTTATCAGAAACTGATTCCCCCCAAAAAATCTACAAACTATCTGACAAATAATTGTAATTTTTAAAAGGAAGCTTGGTGTACTTCAAGAAAATGCAGAGACACTATTCAATGAAATTAGGGGAAAAAAGAAAAACATTAGAAATTTAACAGAGAGATTAAAATTATGCTCACAAAAAAACCCAAATATAAATTCTGGAGCTGAAGCATAAAAATGAAATGGAAAATGCAATAGAGAACACCATTAGGAAAATAGATCAAGTGGAAGGAAGAATCTGTGGAAATATTTGAAGTGTTCAAGGACAGGTTATTTGAAAATATATGGGTGAAGGAAGAAGAAAAACTAATAAAAGGAATTAAAGCTTATGAGCTATATGGTGCAGCATCAAGAGAGCAAATTTTTACATTATAGGAATTAGTGAAGGGACATAAACCTTATTTAAACAAAAATATCTGAAAATTTCCAAACCATGGGAAATATATAAATATCCAAGTACAGGAAGATCAAGTACAGATTAGATTCAATATAACAAGATTACAAAATGTAATCAAACTACTAAAACTTAAAGACAAAGGGAGGATCTTGAAAAATTGTAAGAGAAAAGAAACATGTCACACATAAGGGGGCTTGACAAGGCTAGGATTCAATATCTCTTAAGCAAACTTACCTGCCAGGAGAGTGTAAGATGGTATATTCAAATTGCTGAAGGGAAAAAACTCAATCAAGAATACTTTACCCAGCAAAGCTGTTCTTCAGAAATGGACAGATAAAGACTTCCCAGAGAAACAAAATTTGAAAGAATTCATCACCTCTACATCTGCCTTGCAAGAAACGCTAGAGAGTTCTTTAATTGCCAAAAACTAATTAGCATTATGCTAATTAGTAACATAGAAACATGAAAGTATAAAATTCACTAGCAAAATTAAGTACACAGTAAAATTCAAAATGTTCTAACATTTCAGTGTGAGTGTGAATCACTTGTCTTCAGTATGAAATTCAAAACACAAAACTTTTATAAATAATGACAGCTACAATAATGTGTTAAGGGATATACAATGTTGAATATATATGAACAGTGACATCAAAAGCATGGAATGTGGAGGAATGAAGTGAAAGTGCGCATTGTTTTCATGTGGTCAATGTTTTTATCAGCTTAAAAGAGCCTATCTTAATTACGGTCTGGAGTTTAGCTCAATTAGAACAGTGCTTGCTCTGCACCTTCTGAGACCCTGGGTTTGATCCTTAACACCAGGAAAACAAGAGAAGAATCTGTGATCCCACTCCTAAAACAATCCTGAGTCAGTCATTGAAAACCCTATGAATAGCAGAGGAACATGACATAGTGCTGGGCATGGCACAGAGTTGGGGCGTGTTTCATTCCTGACTTGTTGGCACCTAACAACAACAACATTTTAATTATAAGATGTTTTATGAAAGCTGTATGGTAACCACAGAGCAAAAACTTATAGTAGATACACAAAATATAAATGAAACTTATATAGACATCTTTCTGGTATCCTCTACTAAACCTTCTAGTTATATGAGGTAGAGAGTCTACAAAGAGGCATATACCAAAGTGGGCATGTTGTTATTAGGTGCCGTCAAGTCGGTATCTGACTCATAGCAACCCTGCGTACAACAGGCAAAACACTATTGTCAGTGCTTCTCTGCTGTTCACAGGGTTTTCAATGGCAGATTGATTTTTGGGAGTGGGTTGCCGGGTCATTCTCCCAAAAGTGGGCATAGCAGCATCAATTATAATGTTAAAACAAAAACCAAAAGTACAACTGCAATTAATATAAATAAGTAGATAATAAAAGTGTGATACATTCTCTCACCCTGAAATGTTGCAAGATTTACAGTACTTTTTGGAGAGGCTCAAGAATTGTACTGTAAAATGAAAAGGTTCAGTGAAATTCCATCTACAAATTATGATTTCCAAAAAAGCTAGTGAACAGATATTAAGACACACAAAAGCAAGAGAGAGAATTCTTTTCAGGGAGCTGAGGATTTCAAAAGATTCATCAACAGTGAAATCCATCCATTGACAAATTCTAATTTTACACAGAACTTCCAATTGGCTAAAATATGAATAAACAGTAGGCATCACCACTTAAAAATTCTCTAACTAAAGAAACTTAAACTACCAATGAATAGAAAAGAGATGGTCAAATGAAATAATGTGTTGAAAAGAAGGAAATGATAATAAGAGCCATTTAGCATTGGTTTAAATATAACCTATATTTTTGTTGAAATATAATCTATATATTTTGAGTTTCTATGATATGCTTTTACTGTAAATTTTATTTCAAACTCTATATTATTTAATAGGAAAATTGGTATTTTAACCCATTCTATGGATAAATGTTCTTTATCTCCACAAACTAATCATTTACTTTTTGCTCTAATTTAGAGTTAATTTTTGATTTATACATATACATTTAAAATAAAAAATTTCTATAAGATTTATAATATAAATAAGCAGTCTCTTTTTCTTAACCTTTTTCATATAATTTCTGTCTCAGGGACAAGTGCATCAATATTCTACTTCTGGAGTAGTAAAGATGATATCACCTTTTATGATACAACTGTATGAAAATCCCGTAATGAAACTCATTACACTGTATGATAGATAAATAACAATAAAAAACTTTAAAAAAGATGTCACCTCTTATTTTTTTGGTTGTAGATGATAGGTACTGACCTCATACTGTAGAAGATGGAATAAAATGATTTAACTCTCCTATATTTTCCTGACCTTCAAGACACTATTGCAGACTCTTGTTCAGTTCTAGCAAATTTCCTTGAATTACTTTTTCACCTATTACAAAGAATTTCCTCTCTGTTTAGAGATATTAATATCTATATGTTGTTGTTGTTGTTGTTAGGTGCCATCAAGTAGAGTCCGACTCATAGTGACCCTCATAGGGTTTTCAATGGCAGATTGTTTGGGGATTGCCTTGGGAGTGGGTTGCCATGTCCTTCTCCCATTTTTATGGTGCTGGGAATCGAACTTGGGACCTCAGAGACTGCAGAGCGGCACTCTACAAACTGAGCTAAATCCCAGGCCTTGGGAAAATTATTGTTAGGTGCCATCGAGTCCGGTCTGACTCATAGAGACCCTACGTATAGCAGATTGAAACACTTGCTGATTCTGTGCCAGGCAAACAATCTTATTTATGTTTAAGCCCATTGTTGCAGACACTGTGTCAATCCATCTGGTGGAGGGTTTTCCTCTTTTGCGTTGACCTGCCACTCTTCCAAACATGATGTCCTTCTCCAGGGATTGATCTCTCCTGACCACATGTCCAAAATATGAAAGATGCAGTCTGACCATTCTTGCTTCCAAGGAGAATTCTGGTTGCACTTCCACTAGGAAAGATTTGTTGGTTCTTTTGGCAGTCCATGGTATATTCAATAGACGTCTCCAGCATCACAATTCAAAAGCATCAATTCTTTTTCTGTCTCACTTGTTCAATGTCCAGCTTTCACAACCATATGATGCCACTGAAAATACCATGGCATGAGTCAGATGCACCTTCTTCTTCAATGTGACATCTTTGCTTTTCAATACTCTAAGAGATCTTTTGCCACAGCTTTTCCTAGAGCAATGCATCTTTTGATTTTTTGACCGCTGCTTCCATGGGTGTTGATTATAGAGCCATGCCAAGCAAAATCTTGAACAACCTCAATCTTTTCTCCATTTATTGTGAAGTTGCGTGCTGACCCAGTCGTAAGGATTTTTGTTTTGTTGATGTTTAGTCATAACCCATATTGAAGGCTACGATTTTTGATCTTCATCAGTAAATGTTTTAAATCCTCTTCACTTTCAGCAAGCAGAGTTGTGTCATCTGCATAACGCAGGTTGTTAATGAGTCTTCTTCCAATCTTGACGCCGCGTTCTTCCTCATAAAGTCCAGCTTCTCGTATTATTTGCTCAGCGTATAAATTGAAGAGATAGGGTGAAAGTATACAGCCCTGATGCACACCTTTCTCAACTTTAAACCACTCAGTGTTTCCTTGTTCTATTCGAACAACTGCCTCCTGGTTCATGTACAGATTTCTCATGAGCACAATTAGGTGTTCTGGTATTCCCATTTTCCGAAGTGTTATCCATAATTTGTTGT
>VMDO01019547.1:0-39504 GCA_007922755.1 Pedetes capensis
GAGCCACTCGAGCGAACAGCCCGCCCGGGCTGAGGGCCCCACAGCATTGGGGTGACACACTGGGGTGAGGCTCCTTCGCAGTGCCCATACATGCTGCTGAAGCTGGAGCCCCTCAGCTTGTGGGGGGCCCTGTGAACCCAGCAAGCTTCCTCCCCCCGGTCCAGCTCAGGAGCTCCGTGCTGGCCCCTCCAGCCACCCTGGCTCTCGCCAGATGCCAACGTCTTCCCCAGCGCCGGGAAAGGAGCACAGCCTGTGGGAAGCAGAGTCCGTGGGAGCCACGGAGAGGCCCAGCGAGTCACTGATCGCATTGCCCCTGGCAACCGCACGTCCCAGAGGTCGAGTCAATACTGCAGGCTCTGGGACGCGGCCCCCTGAAGCTCGCAAAAGAAATCTATATTGTTCTCAGGAGCCACCAACCTTTCTTGAGGCAGCACTCGTCCCCCCATCTGGGGGCAGCTTAAAGGGACAGAGAGACCATGCTCAGGAGGTGGCTAAGGCTCAGGCCCCAGACCCACAGCCTAAAAGGGAACATGGCATGTGAGGTGCACCTTGACCCTCGCCCTCCCTCCCCAGTGCCGACAGCTCTCAGCCCGCCGTTGCAACAGACTCAAAATGAAGATATGATTTTTCTTTAAGCCTCTCCTTCCCAATCGAGCCTAATAATGCCTGAGGTTTGTTGGGCTTTTGCGCACCAGCCTGTCTAGAAAATACTTCATATCTATTATTATTTCATTTGACTCTCAAAAGACCCAGCCCCATGGAGTAGCTACTGTTAGCATACCCATTTTTTAGCTGAGGACTCTGAAGCACAGAGCAGTTCAATATCTTACCCCATGTCACCCAGCTCATCAGGGGCAGAAGCACGCCCCCTAGCGCATGCTCCTTGACATCCCATCCCTCCCCTCTGAGGGGTTTGGAACCAGGCCAGTCAGAACTAAACTGTCAGTTCTAGTCCCTGCTAGCTGTGCAACTTGGACAAGCTACGCAACCTCTCTGATCCTCATGTCCTGATCTGCAACGTGGACATGATGACCACAACCCCTCTCTTATAGGGAAGTCCATGGGGTTTTTTGTTTGTTTGTTTTTTGTTTTTTGTTTTTTTTGGGGGGTGGTACTGGGGTTTGAACCCAGGGCCTTGCGCCTGCATGCTTTGCAAGTGCTGGACCACTGAGCTGCACCCTCAGCCTAATTTTTTACTTTTTGAGACAGGGTCTCACTAAGTTACGTGGACTGCCTCTGGTCTCGAACTTGAGATCCTCCTGCCTCTGCTTCCCGAGCCGCTGGGATTACAGGCGTGCACCACGCACCCGGCTCAGAAGTCCTTTAACAAGATGATCCATTGCCCTTCCATCCTCACCATCTGCCTCCTTTGAGCTCCAGCAGGGCCGAGTTATGGGTACGGCTCCCGTGTGCCATTGCCAATCCCCGTGCCCTCTGGCTGCAGTGTTCTCAGATCCCCTCTTTCGTAGCCAGCTCTGCTCATCCACCAGATGTCTGCCTCTTCTGAGAATCTTCTTGACTTCCCAGTTTGGCACTGTCTGGCTCTGTAGAACGCTCCTGTGTGCCGACGCCTCCCACCAGGGTGTCCCTCACGCTAAGCTGCAGCTGCGTCCAGCTCCACAGATGCGCACATCTCTTCCCCTGCCAAGGCAGTGCCAGCTACTCTGTCCCAGTGCACATCTGCAGTGCCCAGCAAGGTACCCGGAAGAATTTCAGAACAGGAAATACTTGTTGCATGAATAACTAAAGGAAAATCTCTTTTGATTTCTACTTCTATTCCTACAACAACAGCAACAATAGATGTCACCACTGTGGCATCAGATCCTGTCAGATTTTGGAAGCTAAGCAGGGTTGGGGGACTGGGATTTAGCTCAGTTGGTAGAGTGCTGCGCTGCAGTCTCTGAGGTCCCAAGTTCAATTCCTGGCACCGCAAAACTGGGAGAAGGACCTGGCAATCCACTCCCAAGGCAATCCCGAAACAGTCAGCCATTGAAAACCCTATGAGAGTCACTATGAGTCGGATACCGACTTGACGGCACCTAACAACAACAACAACAACAACAAGCAGGGTTGGGCCTGGTTAGTACTTGGGTGGGAGACCACCTGGGAACACCAGGTGCTGTAGGCTTGGGAGAAGGACCTACCAACCCACTCCCAAAAATCAATCAGCCATTGAAAACCCTATGAACATCAGAGAAGCACTGACAATAGTGTTTCGCCTGTTGTACGTAGGGTCACTAGGAGTCAGACACTGACTTGATGGTACCTAACAACAACAACGTTTGATAGTGCTTCTCTGCTATTCACAGGGTCCTCAGTGGCTAATTGTTTTAGGAGTGGTCTATGAGGTCCTTCTTCCTAGTCTGTCTTGGTCTGGAAGCTCAGCTGAAACCTCTCCAGCATGGGTGGTCCTATTCGTATCTGAGATACCAATGGCATAGCTTTCAGGATCACAGCAACATGCAAGCCCCCACCACACAAGCTGACAGACACATGGAGGAGCTGGGGATGGGGGGGCTAAGTGAAGGCCAGGGCACAAAATGTAAGAAGGTGCTGACTGTCTGCTTTGTCCAACAGTAGGCCGGGCACAGAAGGTCTTCCAGTCGTGATGTCTAATTTAAATCAGGGGATGACCTCATAGTTTGGTTGAAAATTTCCATCTTTGGCCTCAAGGACTTAGACTTGTGATGATTCATATCCACCATCAAAGGCTGGCAGAGCCACACCACCAGCTTTCTTTGAGTCCCAACACCCGATGCAATGCTTGGACCCACGGATGTGGGGGTTGCTACTGGACTCAGAGCTACCGCGCCACATGAGGGCTGTAGGATTAGGATGCTGGAGGCTGAGCAAGACCCTGCTCCATGAAGACCAAGGACACATATCAGACAATCCAGGAGAGCTAGATTGAAACCAGTCAGGGAGGAAGGCAAGAACATTTCAGGCAGAGGACTAGAAGAACAAAGCCAGAAAACGCCACGTTCTTTGGGGGCCAGGAGGAAACCCATCTGATCAGAGCTCAGCCCATATCCAGTGCACACAGCCAAAGGAGTAGCGACAGAACTCCCACTCTTGTGTAAAGTCTGAAAAGCATGATCCCATTCATCATTTCATTTGATCTCTGCAACAGACGAATGGCAATGATTCCCATTTTACTGGTGTGGAAACTGAGGCTTAGGAATCAAGTGGCTGACCCAAGGCCCATACCCAGAAGGCAGAGTTGGAAGCCTTCCTTGGCTCCTTGAGCGTTGCCCACTGCCACAACTTAGTGGTGGCACCTTTCGTGAGTCACTTGCTATCCAACTGTGCCTTGTGAGGAGTTTGAGGGTAACCTGGATTTCCTAAGACACCTTTCCGAGAGGGACTGCGAAGCATCTGGGGTTTCAATTCTTCTCCCGATCGGCAGGACTGAGGTTTTGGGAGACCAGGAGGAACATGGCTGATTTCGTCACCCTGGCTTCTTGCCTGACCCGTGCGAAATGGAAATCCACGGAGGCCTCAGAGATGGTGCTTTGGCTTAAGTGAAAGCAGAGGCTCAAAGGCTCTCTGCAAACAATGCAGACAGCATGTCGCGGTGCTGATATGTCACCCAGACAGGGCTCCGTCCAGCCAGGGGCAGAGGGGGAGTGTGCCTACGCCTTTGTTACCTTTGTCCATGTGGATGAGGACAGAATGAGATGGATTAGCTAACCCCTGCTGGAGGCAAGATGCCTGCCTGAAATTCAGCTCCTGACTCCTTGGCTCCTGCTCCTGCTCCATGAAGACCAAGGACACATATCAGACAATCCAGGAGACCAAGGACACATATCAGACAATCCAGGAGCTCCTGCTCCTGCTTCAAGGGAGCAGGGCTCCCTTGGCTCCTTGGTCAGCAAGGCAGCAGCGTCCAGTGCAGCCCAGCATGGCTCCCTGCACTGACAGCTAGCCGAATGACCCAAATGGGCCGGCAGGAGGTCACCGCAGGGATGGTTCCATTTTAACCCCATTGTTTAGCCAAACGAAGCCAAGATGTTCCTGCTCCCCACTGGAGAAGTCCGCCCGGCTCCAATAATTTCTGAGCACTGACAGATAATTCAGAGATATTGGATACGCCACCACCTGGGGACTGCCCTTCGCTACCACGGCAATCAGTGACTGCCCGCCAACCAGGGGGCAGGCAGAGGCCCCGGGCCCCTCACGCCTTTACGATCAGACTCCAGAGTCTTGAAAAATATTGCTTGAATTTATTTATATAATCACGTTAGGAGGACGGTGAGTTATTGTGAAGTCAGCATTCCTCCGTCTTCCTTCCCCCTAATCCTTTGTTTGAGATTCTGCTCGAAGGACTCCGATTACTAATGCAATTACATGCTACCTGGTAAAGGGTAATCCGAAAAAAATTAAACCCCTTCCCATAGTGTATTTTTCACTCAGAGTGACCCTTCTCCTCAAACCAAGCGCTGACAGAAATCAATTAGCCGCTGATTTTATGACTACCTGCATTTAGGAACACAGAGGCACTTGACATGGCCCTCACAAGTACTTAAGTCATCTTAAAGGGATGGGGCTTAAAGGGATGGGGAAGCTGGCTTCAGGAATCTCAGTGAGAGCAGACACTGGGAACGGGGGAGGTTCTAGTGATGATAGAGCATGAGGCTGCCACCCCTGTAGACGATGTATGATTCTTTGATCTGGGGGTTGCTAAAGCCATAGCTTCAGGCTGTCCCCCTGATCCTCACACCTCCCTCCCTCTTCTACTCACCGTGGACGACATGGGATCAAGAGTAAAATGGTGCTGCAGACCCTCATAATATTCTTCTCAGAATGACACAGAGGATATGACATTGAGTCTATGGAGAGGAGTCTATAACCCTAGAATGCTGTTTGGTTCCACCATGAATCCCATCAAAACCTCCATCCTAGATTTTGGGGTTCAATTTTTAGCTCAACCTATAAGCAAACCATGGGCTGGGATTTAGCTCAGTTGGTAGAGTGCTGCACTGCAGTCTCTGATGTCCTGAGTTCAATTCCCAGCACCGCAAAGATGGGAGAAGGACTTGGCAATCCACTCCCAAGGCAATCCCAAAACAGTCAGCCATTGAAAACCCTACGAGGGTCTCTATGAGTCGGACACGACTCCACGGCACCTAACAACAACAGCAACATAAGCAAAACATACAGGCTTAATTCTGGCAACAGAGTAAAATATGGGCTGGGATTTAGCTCATTTGGTAGAGTGCTGCACTGCAGTCTCTGAGTTCCCGAGTTCAATTCCCAGCACCGCAAAAATGGGAGAAGGACCTGGCAATCCACGCCCAAGGCAATCCCAAAACAGTGTGCCATTAAAAACCCTATGAGGGTCGTTATGAGTCAGATACCGACTTGACAGCACCTAACAACAACAACAAGTTATCCACTTTACCACATAAAAGTAAAGGTACAGTGTCCCTGAAGGGGTGAAGGATTTATGATGAGGAGGAGGCTGAAACTATTGTGTATGATGGGTGGAGATTTGGGGTTTAGCTCAGCTAGTAGAGCGCTGCTCCGTGCTCTCTGAGGACCCAGGTTCGATCCCCAGCACCACAAAAATGAGAGAAGGACATGGCAATCCACTCCCGAAGCAATCCCGAAACAACTGGCCATTGAAAACCCTATAAGGGTTTCTATGAGTCAGACCCGGCTCAATGGCACCTAACAATAACAACAACCTGATGGATAGAAGAAGACATGGAAGTTCTAGAGCATGGCTGAAGTTCAAAGATGACCAATGAATGACTTAACTTTATTTGGAGGGTTGGAAATGGAAAGTGGGGTGCTGCTGTAAGAAAACTAAATCTTCTGTCATGGGAGAAGTTACAAGACTCTGTAGAATTGATGGATCAAAAAGCAACTACATAGTTATATTATTTCAACACATGAAAGTAACCATTGGAGAAACTGAAGACAGAGACCACGAAAGGGTTGTTTCCGTTACTCCATGGTGGTAGAGGTCAAGGTGGTCACTAACTTTGAAGAGTGCATGGTAGTTTTTAGGGTGCTGATAAAGCTCCATTTCTTTTCTCTTTTTTTGTGTGTTGTACTGGGGGTTGAACCCAGGGCCTCGTGCCTGCATGCTCTGCAAGTGCTGGACCACTGAGCTGCGCCCCCAGACCATTTTTTTTACTTTTTGAGACAGGGTCTCGCTAAATTACTCAGACTGCCTCTGATCTCGACCTTGCGATCCTCCTGCCTCTGACTCCCGAGCCGCTGGGATTACAGGCCTGTGCCAATGTGCCTGGCGCATATAAAACTCCATTTCTTGACCTAGGTGCTGGTTATAAGAGAATTCACTTTGTAAAAATCACCAGGCACATCTTTATACGTTCATTTTTCTGTTTGTAGGTTGTATTTCCATTAGAACTTTCCCTAAATAAAAGTGACTGTCTCTGGGAACCAGGAGAAACGAGAGAGGAGATGGGGCATTATTGTTTTCTACGACCAGCCTAGCTGATGGCTCCATTATTTTTAGCCACATGCATGTATTACCTGAATGACAAATAACTATTTTCATGCAGTTCAAACCAGATCCTGTGGTGACTTCTCCCATGAAAAAGCTCCTTTGGCCCCTGTGTTAGTCAGACTTTTCATCACTATGACAAATGCCTGACATAGACAACTTAAGGAAGGATTTATTTGGGCTTGCAGTTTCAGGGGTTTTCATCCCATCCTCCTTGGATTCTGGGCCTGTGGTGGAGCAGAACATCATGGCACCAGGAGCATGCAGGAGAGGCTGCTCACCTCAAGGCTGACAGGAAGCAGAGAGAGGAAGGAGCTGGAGACCACTTATAACCTTCAAAAGGCTCACCCCAGTGATCTGCGTCCTGCAGCTAGATGCTACCTCATTTATAAAGTTTGTTCTACTTCCCAAAATAGTGCCACCATCTGGGGACCAAGACATGAGGGACATTTTAGCACATGAGGGACATTTTATATTCAAACCGTAATAGCCCCTAAAGGCAAACCCTGGGTGATGTGTTTAAGTTCCAAGAAGTCTGATATCAACTGATTTAGGGAAGTGACTTTCTAAACATCAAAGCCTCCAACAACTTGGGTGGTGAGTTCGCTGTCATTGGATGTGCACAAATCAAAGAGATCAAGATGGAGCTTTGTCCAGGTGATCTCAGAGGCAGTTTGGTCATTGCTGAGACTCTCCAACACATTCCGGACACTGTCCACGCTTTGGTCTGAGGCACCTGCTTTTTGTTTGTTCGAGGTTTATTTCTTTTTTGTTTTGTTTTTCTTGTTTTGTTTTTGTTTTCTCTTTGATCAGAAAGAAAAGTTAAAAGGTAAAGAATTCCAGTGGAAAACCACTCCTTAGAGACTGGGGTTGTAAAATAAAAACGTCACATTGAAGACGAAGATGCACCTGACTCATGCCACAGTATTTTCAGTCACACCATATGCTTATGAAAGCTGGACAGCAAATAAGGGAGACAGGAGAAGAATTGATGTTTTTGAATTGTGGTGATAGAGACAAATATTGAATATACCATGGACTGCCAAAAAATCAACATATCTGTCCTAGAAGTGCAACCAGAGTGCTCCTTGGAAGTAAGGATGGTTAGACTGTGAACTACATATTTTAGACATGTTATAAGGAGGGACTAATCCCTGGAGAAGGACATTATGTCTAGGAGAGTGGCAGGTCAATGAAAAAAAAGGAAGACCCTCAACTAGATGGACTGACACAGTGGCTGCAACAAAGGACTTAAACATAAAAAAGATTGTGTGTAGAGCACAGTCAGGGAGTGTTTCATTCTGTTGTACATAGGGTCACTGTGAGTCAGACCCAATATGACAGCACCTAATGACAACAATAGGGACTGAGCCAAGATTGAACCTGGAAGGAGGTCACAGGAAGCCCTTCCTGCCCACTGAAGTTGAAGCTGAGAAGCCCATGGATGGTGCTGGGGAAGAGAACATGCAGCTGGATGTTCCATGGCCTGGGGGCTGCACTTCACACCACAATGGCTACTGACCCCAACCTGGGGCCATGCAGGTGGCCGGAAAAGTCCATCTTCCCATTTAGAATACCTTCAGTCTTCATGGCCACCTCTCCTCCAGACATCGGCAAGTCTGGCCCACCACCTGTTTTTGTGCAGCCTGTAAGCTAAGAATAGTTTTGACCTTTTCACATGATTGGAAAATATCAAACGAAAAAGAAAACACATCATGATGTGACAATCATATGAAATTTAAATTTCCGTGTCCACCAATAAAGTTTTATTAGTACACAGCAATGTCCTACACTGAATAGTATATAGCTGTTCTTTGCTATAATAGAAGATTTCAGTGGTTTTGATAGTTCCTGTGGCGCACAAAATCTAAAATATTCATTATATGGTACTTTACAGAAAAAGTTAACAAAACCCTGTTCTACCTCATGGCTAATACAGACAGCATGAATTTACCTAGCACCTTTTACTCTCAAATACTTATCTCACTTTGTCATTGTTTTCTTGCTTAACTTACTGTAGAAGGAATTTGGAATCACAGAGTTGAAATCAATGACTGCACATATAATTAACAATAATGTATTATATACCTCAATGTAATATTGTTGTTGTTGTTAGGTGCCGTTGAGTCGGTATCCAACTCATAGCGACCCTCTGTACAACAGGGGAAGCACTATTGTCAGTGCTTCTGTGCTGTTCATAGGGTTTTCAATGGCAGATTGATTTTTGAGAGGGGGTTGCCAGGTCCTTCTCCCAGCCTACAGCTTCTGGTGTCCCCAGGTGGTCTCCCATCCAGGTACTAACCAGGGCCGACCCTGCTTAACTTCCGAGATCTGACGGGATCAGATGCCACAGGGCTACCACTGCAGGCTTCAATGTAATATATATATAATAAATATACATATATATATATATTATTATATTATTATATTATTATATTATTATATATCTCTCAAACCTACAGCACCTAGTGTTCCCTGGCGGTCTCCCATCCAAGTACTAACCAGGTCTGTCCCTGCTTAGCTTCCGAGATCTGATGGGATCAGATGCCACAGGGCTACAGCTGCAGGCAGAAGAGCCTTAGCCTCCTGCAAATAAATCAACTCATCAGATTCTCTATTCGCTGAACTCACTGAGGTTTTGTCGAGGGGAGAGCACAGCTTTTCCTCCCAACCCTGCAGCTATTTCTAGAAGCAAGTGTGCCTCCCCTAAGAACGTGTGTCTTTTCTATTGCTACTGACAGGCAGGCATGTGCTTGCTAAGGAAAAGAGCCCGGATCGCGCTGAGGGGAGACGTGACAGCCGGGCTGAGGCAGGAGGAAGCCAAGCGCTGACAGACTCCACCGCGTCAGGCATCTGAGCAACCCTCCTGATGTATGGCTTCTTTGACAAATTGAGTCTCAGAGACTTGACTCTTGCCGGCATCCAAACCCCTGAGCACCTGAGGCTGGCTCTGGGCCCAGCCATCTGGGGCTGTTCTATGGCAGTCTGAAGCCAGGAGCAGTGCTGGCCTCTCAAGAGGCCCAGTGGGCAGTCCAGGAGCTCGGCCAGCGGCTTCAGCCTGGACATGGCCTCCTGGGGCCGGCTGGGGCCTCTCTCCTCTCAGCCTGGTGGTTGTCTTGGAGACCAAGAACCCCAGGGACAGCAGAGGCACTTCCAGCCTCCCCAGATTTCCCTGGGGACAGATGCTGCTTTCTACAGCTCGCAGGACTTGCTGCCCAAACAAGAGTTCTCTTCACTGCTGGAAGAGCAGCTTTCACCAGACAAACTCTCCTTAGGGAAGTTGTTAGAGAACAGCTGGGCCCCTGCCCATTGCTGCCTCCTCAGCCCCAGGACCCCTGAGCAGAGAACTGGGAGTAGGCATGGCTTTCTCTCCTCACCTGTCAATACCAAGGTGAAATCAAACCATGTGGATCCACATCCTAACCCCTCATACGCCACATGTGTTCCTTGGGTGCCTGGGCTCACCCTGTCCTTGGTTTCCCTATCTGTGAAATAGGGATTTAAAAATAAAACTACTTAATTTGGGTCTGCAGCCATAGCACCATGGCATCCAGCCTCACCTGATCTCGGAAGCTAAGCAGGGTCGGCCTGGTTAGTCCTTGGATGGGAGACCGCCTGGGAACACCAGGTGCTACAAGCTAGGGAGAAGGACCTGGCAATCTACTCCTGAAACAATTTGCCTTTGAAAACCCTATGAATAGCAGAGAAGCACTGACAATAGTGCCAGGCGTGGCACAGTGTCAGAGAGTATTTCGCTCTATTGTGCATAGGCTCTCTATGAGTAGGACCCAACTTGACAGCACCTAACAGCAACAACAAATGAAGTTTACGCTTTGGAGCTGGGGTTTGGCTCGATTTGTAGAGTGCTGCTCCACACTTTCTGAGGAACCACATTCGATTCCCCAGCACCGCAAAAGTGGGAGAAGGATGTGGCAATGCACTCCTGAAAACAATCCCAAAACAATCAGCCATTGAAAACCCTGTAAGTGTTGATATGAGTCAGACCCAACTCGATGGCACCTAACAACTTAATTTGGAGAGCAGAGATGGTTCATGGAGATAACATATATAAAGCATGTGGAACTCTCTCTGGCCCAGAGAAGGGGGAACACTATGCTATTACTATTTGCTTTAGAGAAAAAAATCCTGGCCAGTGTACCTGGGGGCTGCCAGTTGCAGCCAGAGCCAGAGTCTTCAGGTTCTCTTCACAGGAGCCCCACATTGGCCAGGAGAACCCAGGGGGCAGGGCGCTGGCTGTTTGCTTGGCCAGTCCCAATGACTTATTACACCAGCCCCTGGCAGGGGAGTAGAAAGGAAGAAGAGAAAAAATCACAGCATCGATTTTTCCAGCACATGAAACCAGCAGTGTTATTTCCAGATCCATCCTTTTTGAAATTAAATTAAATAAGGTTTAGCTCTGTTTGTCAATTTGCTGAAAACCATCTCTGTCCAGCCCTCTTCTCTGCGGCGACGGGCGCGTGGAGGATGCTTTTGTGGGGAAAGCATTATTGCATTAGGAGAAGCACAGCCCGGGATGATGTCCCAGAATTTTAAGAGCTTTTCAACCCAATGAGGTGTCAGTTTGCAAGTACATTTTCCATAGCCATTAGGTAGGCGTCCTAATAAATGGGGGCTGTGGCAAGAGCGCATTCTCAGAGGGAGCTGCAGCTGCAGAACTGGATTCGTGTTCAGAAATCCAGTCCCTAAGGTGGTGGGCTTGCCTCCTTGCCTCCTAGACACCCTTCTGAAAACCGGGAGGCATAGTCCTCTTTTACTTCAATTATGAGACTTTTTTTTCCCTTTCTTTCACAAACAATAAATGTGCCGGTTATTTCAGGTGAGAAAACACAATCTCGAGGCTGCCTCGAGGAGGAGGTGTTTGCCAGGCCCCCACTCACCCAGGTCAGGGGCTAAGGAAAGCCTCTGGAGGGGCCAGGCAGAGGCAGACAGGAGTAATAAGAGGCCTGTCAGTCATCCTAACCACCCAGAACCAGTCAGGGGGAGTGGAGGGATTACCCACTGTTAATAGGATGGGCAGATGGTGGGGGGTTCTAAGTCCTCTGGTTCCTTGGGAGAAAGGCTCAGTAATTATCTCCACACTAGCTGACTTTATGCCTGCAGTTGTACCACTGTGGTGTCCGATCCCATCAGATCTCCGAAGTTAAGTAGGGTCAGGCCTGGTTAGTGCTTGGATGGGAGACCGCCTGGGAACACCAGATGCTATAGGCTTGGGAGAAGGACCCCGCAATCCACTCCCAAAAACCAATCAGCCATTGAAAACCCTATGAATAGCAGAGAAGCACTGACAATAGTGTTTCACCTGTTGTACATAGGGTCGCTATGAGTTGGACACTGACTCAACAGCACCCAACAACAACAAACTGACTTTAATTTTCCACTAAGACCCCTAATCACCATAAAGTCAGGACCACTGTGTCCAAGAAGAGGTAAAGATGGCCAGGTACCCCTGTTTAATGGGAAGTTGTGGTCCAAGGACTTGAGGTGTTAGGAGCTGGTTCCTGAATTCAGTGGGATGTCCAAGTGGCTTTAGCAGGACCAGCTGTTCACCCCAGTCTTTCAGAACTGGGCTCCCACTTATTCTTCAAAGCCTGAATCAAGTGGCCCCCCAGTGAAGCTGCCCTCAACCTCTCTGACACAGAGGTAGCCAGTGTGTCCTCCCCACACTCAGGACATCTCCCAGGACCCAGGGCGACAGCCCTTAGCACCCAGCCTTCTAACTGTCCACGCGCCATTTCCAGCCACCCAACAGCGCCCAGTGGAAAGGAGAGGCATCCGGTAAACATTGGCCAACTGCATGAAGAGAAGGGTCCTAGAGAAACCCCTCCCAAGAGATAACGATGACAGATTATCAGAAGTCCTTCCTTGAGCTTATTCTAGAGTGGGTTGTAGTTAGAGAAATGTTGGAAAAATTGGAAGGACTGTTTCAGCAAATCGTAGCACATCCATGCAATAAGCTGTGTGTGGTCATTACAAAGATGTAGCAGATGCACATTGGTTGCTCTGCAAAGATGTTTGTGATGCATGTTACACATCGGTCTGAGCCCATTTTCAATGAGAGAAATGAAGATTGTATCACTAACTCTCTGTCTTTGGCATGCTCTGTCTCTGTGTAGCTCTCTGTATCTCTGTGTATTTGTCTGACTATCTCTGACCAGCTCTCTGCCTCTCTCACACGTGCATGCCCATGTGTGCGCGCACACACACACACTCAAGTCCTATCCATAGAAGTGAGGTACCAGGCCACAGGGGCTACCACGGAAGCATCAGATTTCAGAAGAAGCCTGAAGAGATGATCTTCATCCAGAAGAGGGAGACTAAAAGATGCAGAACCAAGTCATTGGAGTAAGGATTGAAATAAGAGTTCTCCTGTGCGGGTTAGAACTCCAATCTGGGCTGCAGGACACAGAGCCATGGCAAAACTCACTGCACAATCTAAATGCTCTTGAGGCACAGAGGGGGCGTGGCTAATGCAGCAGGGGAGGGATGGGGGTGGCCAGCAGGAAGGGGCACTGGGGCACCTTTCAACCTGTGGCCACAGGCGCACCATCTCCACTGTCTCAGCTTGCCCTCCTACCACCTGTGTGGTTAGTTACTTTACATTTTTCTTTTAAATTTAAATTTAAATTTAAATTCTTTTAAATTTGTTTTTAAAAAATATGCTCAAAAACAGCTTTGTTTCACTCATAATATGGAAAAAGCAGGATGCCTACCACAAACGGAAGAAAGCAATACTAAAACTGCATATTTTGAAACATGTCAAAGGTGTTCAATTCCAGCCCAGTGTCAGCATGGGGAAGCTCTGCACTCAGACACTGGGTCCTCCTTGTATCACGGAGAGATGGGGGTGGTAAAGGTTCTCAAGCCACACTAAGCCCCCACCCCAGGAACTCTGTCCTGATCAGAGAGGGATGGGAGGGGACCAGCTTCCCCACCAGCAGCTGCAATGTGATGTCATCGACCACCCTGGCAGGCAGAGAACAGCAGGGACGGGCAGCCAGGACAAGGGGAGTATGGTGAAGGTAAGATGGTGCTAGGGTCACTGAGGCTGGGTGGGGGGGACAGGTTGGCACCATTGGCACAGGTATATCTGTGAACAAAGCACACATCTCATATAGATGACGGAGGGAGGATTTCTCATTGTAGTCTTGCTGGGGCCATATATTACCCACTGCAAATGAAAGATAGGTGATCACACATAGACACACTCAATTCCCTATACCACAAATGCAAAGCAGCCAAGTGGCCCAAACGTGGAGGAGAAGAAGAGCCTCAGAGTCAGGTCACAGCTGTGCGATTCGAGACTCTGGTCTCGAGTAAGGGTCTTAACTTCCCAAGCTTCTGTGTAAAGGGGTTGGCGCAACTCTTCCCACTGAGTTACAGGACATACTGACCAGGGGATCATGGACAGCCCTCTACCCTTTCTAGCGTTCAGTGAATCACGATACTCCTTCTGCTTCTATCTCTGTAATTCTTTTTTTTTTTTTTTCAAGACTAGAGGGTTGAACCCAGGGCTTCATGCCCTGGTTCTGCCACTTAGCTGCACCCTCCCCAGCCCTTAATATTTATTTATTTACTTATCTTTAATTTTGAGACAGGGTCTTGCTAAGTGGCACAGGTTGTAAATGGCCTCAAACTCGGGATCCTCCTGCCTCCGCCTCCCAAGTCACTGGCATGGTAGGTCTGTGCCACAGCTCCTGGCTTGTTACTCTTTATTTTAGGCACATGTCTGTGGGTATCTTTTTCTGTCTGTCCCTGTCATTCTCATTGCCTTCTCTTATAAAATAAAACTGAAGCACATTTTGCATCATTTATTATGTGTAGCTAATAGGCTGCTCTCTTCTCTGCTCTTAATTTTGAATAAACTAACAAGGAGAATGGACTGGGATTTAGCTCAGTTGGTAGAGTGCTGCGCTGCAGTCTCTGAGGTCCCAAATTCAATTCCCAGCACCGCAAAAATGGGAGAAGGACCTGGCAATCCACTCCCAAGGCAATCCCGAAACAGTCAGCCATTGAAAACCCTATGAGGGTCACTATGAGTCGGATACGGACTTGATGGCACCTAACAACAAGGAGAACATTCCCACATTCAGAAGCAAACCACCTGCCTACAGGAAGCTGCTTTTTACCTCTCTGGGCTTCCAGTTGATTTCAGGAGTGAGGGCTGTGATGGTTGATGGGAAACTTATTCTGTAGCCCTGAGACTGTGAGCCTGCTCATGTGTGAGTACTTAGAACACTCGTGTGCACTACACACACACATGCACACACACACCACAGAATGCTCACCAGCAAAAACGAAACTCCACCAAGTGCCATCCAAACAACGGTGGCTGATGAAGAGCCCCTACGAGATTGAAATGTTTCTGCTCATTTCTTTGAATATTGCTGTAGCCAGCTCTTCAAAGAAGTCAGTAAATCTCATTTTAGCTGCTGCTATTGACTGGGGAGGGCACAAACAAAGGTGCAAATGAGTTGTGGTCGGCTCCTGGGTGCCCCTTGCAGACGGTGCTTAGGGCATGATGTATTTGTGGACCTGGGGGTGGCTCCCTCATCCAGCACCCCTCCATCATCTGGGGCTTTCTAAAGATAGACAGAAGGCTCCTGCAGGACACTCTGTCTTCACTCATTAACAGTGATCAGTAAACCCTGTGGTGTTCATTAAAATATTTCTGCATGGCCCCACAAGTGCCTTTTATTTCTCTGAAAGCCCTGTGAGGTCAAAGAAGTATATAACAATTATGGAGAAAGTAACCCGCTGTCCTTTTTTATCTCGAGCACATCCTGGGGGTGGGCAAGCAGCTGTGACTTATCACTACATGGACCCCCGATCTTCATCTGAATGATGTTCCCAGGGGTTCTGCTCAGCCCCACGGAGGCCCTGCAAATGTGAGGCTGAGTGAAGAGCCAAAAAGTGTCAGTCCTCCACCCCCAGGAGCTCGTGACTTCTGACCCTACCCGAGTTGCGTTTTATGACTTTCATATCCCTGGAGTTATTTAAAAGAAGATGAAATCTGACAGGTGCTGGAGTTGGCAAAAGCAGCCGGGTGATTGCATGCCGAGCTGCCAGGGGGAAGCCCCTCCCCAAACGTCGTCAGCACATTTCAAAGTGCGTGGTCCACTGCTGTCCTCTGCATTTCTCCCGTGACCTGCAGAGCATAGCTGGCCCGCAGACAGGTGGAGCGGGGCGTTTGCTTTCTGCTGGTCAGCTTCTGTTCTAGGTGCATCTCCAACCCCCCATCCATGGGGTTCCGGTGAGGCAAATCCCCCTCACCCGCCAGCATTCAGGGATATGCACACCGTGGCCAAGCCCAGCCAATCAAAGCACCACATTTCCTGGCCGCAGCAGGAGCATTTGAAATAGGCCAAGTGGCTTAAATGGGACCCCCGACCAACTTTGCCAGGGCTTGGAGAAAGAGGTTCTCTGCTTGTGCCCAGGGTAATCTAGCATGATGTGTGCCTGGAGCCCTCCTGTGGGAAGAGCCTGTGTTGTGGGAGAATCCAGCATAAGTCCAACAGAAGGGAGAGTTGAAAATCGAACTCTGAGGACATTGATCGACAACTAGATGCAGCCATGCCTGATGCTACTCTTAGAAGTTTGAGTTAGACTGAGACAATGAGTTCTTCAGGACTGAGACATATTGACTTGGGTCTCTGTCTCAATCAAAAGATGCCTGACTAATAAAGGTGCCTTTTCACAACTTCAGGGACATGTAGAATATTCCCAGCTTATAGTTCCGTCCCCACCAGCTCTCTAAAACAAATATGACCCCAGATTTTGACCTTCATTTACTGTTTCCCCTGAAAGAAGTTCTTCAAATCTCACTTGCAAGGCCAGGTGTGGTGGCACATGCCTGTAAACCTAGCACTTAAGATGCTGAGGCAGGAGGATTGCAAGTTGGAGGCCAGTCTGGGCTACCTAGCAAGACCCCACCTCAAAAAACAAACAAAATCTCATTTATGCATGAAACCTTATCCCAGGGTCTGCTTCTTGGGAGTACAAATGAAGACATGAGAATTAAATTAGGTGATTCATGGAAATGAGTCTTTACCACAATGCTTGACTCATAATAAATCATAACAAATGTTGAACATTGTTGTTGTTGCTGTTGTTTTGGTAGAAGGGTTGAGGCAGTCTCTAATTTCTGGAAATCTAATCTAGCACTCTCTCAACTACCCTGTTGTTGTTGTTGTTGTTAGGTGCCGTCGAGTAGGTATCCAACTCATAGCGACCCTCTGTACAACAGGGGAAACACTATTGTCAGTGCTTCTCTGCTATTCATAGGGTTTTCAATGGCAGTTTGATTTTTGGGAGGGGGTTGCCAGGTCCTTCTCCCTCAACTACCCTACTGATCCCTAAAATGTCAAACATATACTACAGTTGATCCATGAAATGATTTAAGTTGTTAGGAATTTTAATGTTTTTAAAGTTATACAGTTGTGACAAATGAATGCTATTTTCTAGGTATGGTAGTGGTCATGAAATGTAACATACATGTCTTGAAGTTCTAAATATAGTTAATTTGTTAAAGCAAGAAAAAGATATCCCAAGAGTTATGCAAGTATAGCAAAGATTGTGACGGAAAGAACAGACAATTCTGACCCAGCCCACACCCTCCCCCAGCCCAAGCCTCCTGCGTGCTGGTGTGGCTTTATAGTCACAGCTGAGGTCTAGGAGCTGAGGGTCAGCCAGGGCTCCCACTGTGCCCTTTGTCCTGTTCTTTGCCCCTGGTCATCTGGCTCTGCAG
Organism: Pedetes capensis; assembly: GCA_007922755.1. Lineage (NCBI taxonomy): Eukaryota > Metazoa > Chordata > Mammalia > Rodentia > Pedetidae > Pedetes > Pedetes capensis. The sequence goes on from VMDO01019547.1 coordinate 17,241, forward strand.
TGGCTGGAGGGAGAGGGGAAGGTGAAGACCTGGGAAGAAAGGAACAGCCATTCCTCTCTGTCTGCAGGGATTCTCATCAAGATGCCTGGAGCATGGGTTGTGCCCACCTGACACAGGCTACGTTTCCTTCTGTTGAAGTCAAGTATTTTCACCTTCCCACCTAAAGGGAGCCTGCTACAGCTGCTCTTTGGCGTATCAGAATGGCCAACATCACTACTCTTGCATTCTAGGACAATTACTAGGTAGAACAAAGGCTACCTGAGCACAAGCACTTTGATACCACAACAGGCCATCTGAGAACTAAGGCGAAAAATAAGTGAATAATGGGTGGGAGGCATATACAACACGGATACGTTGAACAGAGGGATGGGGCAGGGTATTGTGAGATTTCATGGTGCTACTTGGAACAGCAGGCTGGGGCTTAGCTGAGTTGGTAAAGTGCTGCTTTGCGCTGAGACGCTGGGTTCCCCAGCACTGCAAAAAAGGGAGAAGGACCTGGCAGCCCACTCCTGAAATGATCAGCCATTGAAAACCCTGTGAAGCACCTACATAAAGCCGGGCATGGCACAGTGTTAGGGAGTGTTTCATTCTGTTGTACATAGGGTCACTGTGAATTGGACCCAACTCAATGGCATGTAACAACAAACTCCGAAAAGAGTGCAACTCGAAACATAAGGTGGATGCAGGGTGTGTTAGGATGGGAGGAATAACTTCTAATGCCTCATTCCATAGCAGAATAACAACAATTGGCAGCAGTTGGTTAAATATTTCAAAATAGGTAGTAGAGAGGATTTTGAGCATTCCTGGAACGAAGAAAGGGTATACGTCTGATCTTGGCGTGGGGGTGCAGTCCTGTGATCCTAGCACTTGGGAGGCCTAGGCAGGAGGATCCTGAGTTCAATGCTAGCCTGGGCTACATAAAGAGACCCTATCTCTCAAGAAAGAAAGAAAGAATGAAAGAAAGAAAGAAAGAAAGAAAGAAAGAGAAAGAAAGAAAGAAAGAAAGAAAGAAAGAAAGAAAGAAAGGAAGGAAGGAAGGAGGGAAGAGAAGGGAAGGGAAGGGAAGGGAAGGGAAAGGAAAGGAAAGAAGAAAGGAAGGAAGGAAAAGAAATGATATGTGTCTGAGGTCTCAGGTATGCCAATTTCCCTGATCCGATCATTACATTCTGTACACATGTATTAAAATGCCACACTGTACCCCATAAGCATGTATAATTACCGTGTGCCAATTTAAATATATATTAATAAAATATATATAAATAAATAAGCTGTTTATTTCTGAATTTTCCCCTTTAATATTTTCAGATTGTGATGAGCCACGGGTCAATGAGATTGGAGTAGGTAAAACCACAGATGTGGGGGCCTGTCTGCAATCCTGGATCTGAGGTGCAGGTGAATGAAAACATTCAGGTCGGCTGCTGACCTGATCTTTTTTTTTTTTTTTCCTTTTTTCCATTTATTGATAAATGCTAGCAGGTACAGAGCAACACAGTATTTGCTTTTTCCATTATGCTACTATTACATCGGGACTGGGATTTAGTTCAGTTGGTAGAGTGCCGCTCTGCAGTCTCTGAGGTCCCGAGTTCGATTCCCAGCACCACAAAATGGAAGAAGGACGTGGCAACCCACTCCTAAGGCAATCCCGAAACAATCAGCCATTGAAAACCCTATGAGGGTCACTATGAGTCGGACTCGACTCGAGGGCACCTAACAACAACAACAATTATTACATCACTTTTGGTTACTCTTTCATCAACTCACAAAGTTTATGGAAACTTTTGATTAATATGTAGCAAAACTTATATGCATATGAGTTATGTTCCCCTATTTTTCCCATGTGCTCATGAAGTTCCATCATTTATATTGAGATTATCCTCTCCCCCTTTATCTCTTTACATTGTTTCCCCTCCCCTTCCCACCTTCCACAACCTTCACTTCCCTTTGCTAGTCCCCTCCCTCCTTCTTTCTACTCTGTTTATATTTTTCCTTCTTACCTAAGTTTAATTGTTCATTTTTATATATCTACTTATAAGTAGTTTTTTATTCCTTCAGATAAGATTTGTCTCCCACATATTAGTGAGAACATAAGGTATTTCTCTTTTAGACCGTGTATTTGTTCACTTAAGATGGTATTCTCCAGTTCCATCCATTTTGCTGCAAATGACACTATTTCATTCTTTTTTATTGCTGAGTAATGTTCCGTTGGGTATATGTCCCATAATTCTTTTTATCCATTCTTCTGTTGGTGGGCATCTTGGTTAGTTCCATATCCTTGCTATTGTGAAGAGTGCTGCATTAAATATGGAAATGCAAGTGTCTCTGTGGTATAATGACTTGTCTCCCCTTGGGTATATTCCCAGGAGTGGTATACTTGGGTCATATGGCATTTCGATTCTTAGTTTTCTGAAGTATCTCCATATTGATTTCCAAAGTGGTTGAACTAATTTACAGACCCACGAGCAGTGTAAAGGGATTCTTTTTTCTCTACATCCTTGCCAGCATTTGTTATTATTTGTTTTATTGATCTTGGCCATTCTTACTGGAGTTAGGTAGAATCTCAGAGTTGTTTGGGTTTGCAGTTCCCTAATGGCTAGGGATACTGAGCATTTTCTCATGAGTTTCATGGCTTTATGAACTTCTTCATTTGTTCATTTCCTTTGCCCACTTGTGTATTGGATTATTTGTTATCTTGGGATTTGCTCTCTTGAGTTCTTTGTAAATCCTAGAAATTAGTCTTCTGTCAGATGTGTAGGATGCGAAGATTTTTTTCTCATTCAGTGGGTTCTTCCTTAACTTTGTTGATTGTTTCCTTTACTGTACAGAAGCTTTTTAATTTCATGTAATCCCATTTGTCAAGTCTTTGTGTCATTTCTTGGGCAAATGGAGTCTTGTTAAGGAAATACTTTCCTATGCCTATGTGTTAGAGTGTGTTTCCTATCTTTTCTTCCAGTAGTTTTAATATTTCTGGTTTTATGTTGAGGTCTCTTATCTGTTTTGAGTTGACTCTCAGGTAAATTGAGAGATATGGGTCTATTTTCATTTTTCAGCAGTTGGATATCCAATTTTCCCACCATCATTTGTTGAAAAGGCTATCTTTTCTCCGTTGGATATTCTTAGCCCCTTTATCAAAGATCAGGTGGCTGAAGTTGCACGGTTATATGTCTGGATCTTCAACTCTGTTCCATTTGTCTTAAGCCTATTTTTGGTCCAGTACTAAGCTGGTTTTGCTACTACATCCCTGTAGTATAAAGTGCTGACTCAACCTTAAGCAGCCCCTTCTGCAGTCTACCTAAGAGCATCTCCTTTCTTATTTCTCTCAATAAATTCACATCTCTTTCTAACAAGAAAGAGAGAAAGAAAAGAAAAGAAGATGCAGGTAATAAACTTCAGCCTAACTAGGTGCCATGGCATATGCCTATAATCCCAGCAACTCGGGATGCAGAGGCAGGAGGATAGCAATTTCAAGTCCAGAGTCACCCTGCTCAACTTATTGAGACAGTGTCCCAAGATAAAAAATAAAAAATGGGCTAGGAGTGCAGCCCAGTGGTAGAGCACTTGTCCTGGGTTCATCCCCACCCCAGTACTACAAGAAAGGAAAGAGAGAAAGAAAGAGAGAGAGAGAGAGAGAGAGAGAGAAGGAAGGAAGGAAGGGAGGGAGGGAGGGAGGGAGGAAGGAAAGAAGGAAGGAAAAGAAAAGAAAAAGAGAGAGAAAGAAAGAAAGGGGAAAGAAAGAGAGAGAAAAAAGGAAGGAAAGAAAGAATGAATGAACGAACAAAAGAAAGAAAGAAAAGAAAAGAAAAAAAAGAAAAGAAAAGAAACAGGGAGACAGGCTTGCAGTGCAGCTGCTGGCAACCTGCCCCCAAGGACCACAAAAACCTGTGCCACATTACACCAGCACAAGAAGCCCAGCAGCGGGTTTTACCCAGCTACTTGGAGCACTTAATCCCCCCACGTGGACAGGAAAGGAGCCCAGGGCAACCTGCTACCTGAAACTGGACAGCCATTTGGTTTGACCACACAGTCCCTGCTTCTGAAATCCCATTGGGACAGGACTCCTCACCGGACTGAGGGGACACAGGGAAAGGACCCAGCAAACCCTTCCTAGCAGCACTCATTTCCAGCCTCTTCAGTAAGAGACAGTTTGTTTTCCGCAAAGCATTTCCTCATCTTAAGGGTAGAAACACATGATAATGCAAATTTATTTTTTTAAATCCCCATGTGGTACTTTAAAATAAGATCATCTCTAAGAATTCCTCCTAAGGTTCTGTTCTCGAGGGTGTATATGCAAAGGTGTTTGTCCCGGCCTTGTTTGTACAGCACAAAGCTGGAATGGTTATCAAGAGCTGTGCGGTTAAATTAGGCGTGATGACTGCATTAAAAATAATTAAACAGAGATGTTTCCAAGAATTTGAAATTAATGGTAGCAGTGAAAAGAAGTAGAATTAATAGCACTCCACTAAGCTATTTCAAATAGTTGTATGTGTACTAATAATTAGGCATCTATCAAACATTGAGTGAAAGGTCGTGATCACAGCTGTACATATATTAAACTCCATTTGTACGTGTTTTAAAAACATATGCATACGCAGGCTGGAAGAAACCACAGGAAGTGATTAACAGCCATCTCCCTGCAGAATGAACTTCCAAAGGGGCAAGGAAGGAGGGCGAGAGCTTCGTCTTCATGATTTACCTTCGTGCGCCGTCTAAATTGCCTTTATCATACGTTTGTGTTACATTTACACACACATCTTACTTAAGCTCTTAACGAGTGATTATAGTTGGACCCCACAGGAGGAGCAGTTCACACCTCTGGAGCGTCCAGGTGACGTTTACGGAGCCAGGAACTGGACTTCACAGGCACTTTCCCCAGAGAGAGAGGCCCCCTCCCCACCTTACCAAGGCTGACTGCGCCTGGGGCACAAGAAGCCCCCAACGATGAGGGGCTCTGGAGGGTATGTGTGTGAGTGTATGTGTGTGTGTGTATGTGTGTGTGTGTATGTGTGTGTGTGTATGTGTGTGTGTGTGTGAGAGAGAGAGAGAGGGAGAGAGAGAGAGAGAGAAGGAGAGACAGACAGACAGACAGACAGATGCATGTACACATCAGCCGGTCCTTATCCAAGCCACCGAGCCACGGTGGTGTGGCAATGCGGAGTGGCCCTTCCCTGCCCCAGCTGCAGAAGCCTCTGGACCCGGTCCACAGTGGGCTCCGGGAGAGATGCATTCATCGTGCGCCCATCCCCCGTGGGGAGCCATTTCTGACCTTCTCACCTGGCAGGCGTCCTGAGGACTGAAGGAGGCAGGGCGCACAGACGTGAGTGGGAAATGGAATGGAAGGTAAGCGCTGCTATCTCACCCCAGCTCCACAGACAAACAACGTGAGACAGGGGAGGGGAGACACCTACCCCAGGTCTCATGGCTTCTATGTAGGAGAGCCAGGATGCAACCAGGCTGGCTGGCCGTGCAGTTCACTGATTCACAGCCTCTCCAGAACCCCCTCCAGGAACGGGGAGGTAGCTCAGTGGTAGAATGCTTGACCCACCTATCTAAAGCCCTGCTTCCATCCCTAGTACTGGGGGAGAGGGGAAGAAGGAGAAAGAGGAGGAGGAAGGAGAAGAGGAGAAAGAGAGGGAGGAAGAGGAGAAGGAGGAAGAGGAGGAAAAGGAAGAGAAAGAGGAGGGAAAAAAGGATAAGGGGGAGGGGGAGGAAGAGGAAGGGGAGTAGAAGGAAGAGGAGGGGGAGGAAGAAGAAGAGGAGGAAGAGAGGGGGAGGAAGAGGAGGGGGAGGAAGAGAGGGGTAGGAAGAGGAGGGGGAGGGGAAGGAGGAGGAGGAAGCGGAGGAAGAGGAGGAGGAGGAGGAAGAGGAGAAGGAGAAGGAAGAAGAGGAGGAGAGGGAAGAGGAGGAGGAGGAGGAGGAGGAAGAGGAAAGGAAAAGGAGAAAAAGGAAAAGGAAAAGGAGAAGGTGAAAGAGAAGGACAAGGGAAGGAGGAGAAGAGAAGAAGGAGAAGAAGGAAGAAGAAGGATGAGGAGGAGGAAGAAGAAGAAGAGGAGAAAGCGGAGGGGGAGAAAGAAGAGGGGAAGGAAGAAGAGGAGAAGGAGGATAAGGGGGAGGAGGAGGAAGAGGAGGGGGAGGAAGAGGAAGAATGCCCTACAAAACTTCTACACCATGCATCAGGGGCCTTGTCTGGAACATTCTGAAGCCCGTTCCAACCACAGAGGACCATGGAATCAGCTGAGGACTTTATTGTCACTGGATCTCCACCCTGTGTCCCCTCTACCCAGGTCAGCCCTGCACCTCTCACCCTTCAGGAGCTGACCTTGAAGGCTCTTGACAGCAAATGTCTGCATGCAAATCGCTCTCTGCCTCTCTTTGACTTTTGTTTCATAGGGAATGTGACCTAAGGCAGTTGGCAAAAACACTTGTCAAGAATTAAAATGACTCGATTAAAAATAATATTGCTGCATCACCAAATATTTGCAAGAAACAAAAAGTAAACAGAAGTAACTATCATAATCCTATATAATAATTCAAAGCATATTGAATCCTGTATTATTAAGCAGACAGGCAGTGGACAAGCCCTTACAACAGCTTGCTCTCTTCCATATTTTTTTCCTGCCTGTATATTTTTCATGGGGCTGGGATTAGCTCAGTCGGTAGAGCACTGCGCTGCAGTCTCTGAGGTCCTGAGTTCAATTTCTGGCACTCTAAAAATGGGAGAAGGATGTGGCAATCCACTCCCAAGGCAATCCCGAAACAGTCAGCCATTGAAAACCCTATGAGGGTCTCTATGAGTTGGATACCTACTCAACGGCACCTAACAACAACAACAACATATTTTTCATAGTTACAATCAAACAATTTTAGATATAGAAATTTCACTCTGCTGGGGTTTGCTCAGCATATTATTGGAATTGTCAATGTTATGGGAGCCTTTTGAAACATTTTTAATAGTTACATAATAACCCCTTGAGTTATTGTTGGTGGCCTTTTCCCCTTGTGTTACACATTCAGTACACATTTAGTTTGATTCAAGATGTTAAATTATCGGTTATGCTGAGATGGCTATGTCAGAGCTATAACTCTTTCCACATCCAGAATTATTTCCTTGGACTAGACTGCCAAATGCAGAATGGTTCAATATAAATCTAGTGTGTTTAGAACTGTGTTTGTTTGCTTGTTTTAACAACAGATCCCTTGACATAAAATCAGGAGCACTGGGTTCCCATGTTCCTGCTTTTTAGCTTTGTGGACTTAGACAACTTCCACAACCTCTCTTGGCCCCTGTGACACTGTCTGGGAAGTGAGAGCAGAAGAGGGAAGGGGTGACCCATTCGACACAAGCTGCTCTAGGTCTGCACAGTGCTGGGATTCCATTTCTAGAATGACCTTCCGGGAGGCAGGAGTCAGCCGGGCCCCGGAGAATCTCACCTGCTGGCCCGTGAGAAGGAGGATCTGCCACTAGGCAATGGGCTCTGATGAACTCTCCTCTGTCCTTTCAAGTCATCAGAAGTTTATGGTTGGATTAATAGTGTTATGAATTGAGTTAAACAAGTCTTCCTTCCCCCAGGACTTCAAATAGCAGAAATCAGATGAGCCCACAATCCTCTTCCACAAGGCTCTTAGATAAGAGAGGAGCAGAGTGGAGGGCTCGGAGGGGTGGGGCAGGGAGGCAGTGGCCTGGAGCACCTTTAGGTGCAGAGCAGGACGGCGGAGGCAGGGGAGAGCAGCAGGCGTTCAGAGGGGCTGACTAGACACTTGGTAAAAATGTAAGCATCCCAATGAAGTCAGGTCGCCCTGGTCATCCTGCCAAATCCAGCTCTCAACCTCCATTGAGCCATTGAGGAGTTGGAGTAGAGAGCAAGTGACCAAGAAGTGACCAAGGAGCCCTTGTCCTGTATAACCTGACGCTTGTAGGCTATTAACCTCATGTGTACTTCTGGACCATTTTTATCTTTCACCATTAAAAATATATATATATATATATATTTTACATATATATATATATATATATATATCATAACATATATAGCATATATAACAACATATATATACATATATACACACATACATACATATAACAATATATGTGTGTATATATACACATATATATGTGTATACACATGTATATATACACACATATATATACACATATATATTGTTAGATATATTGTTGATATATATATATATATATATATATATATATATATATATATATATATGTTGTTGTTAGGTGCTGTGGAGTTGGATCTGACTCATAGCAACCCTATGTACAACACATGAAACACTCTCCTACATTGTGCCATGCCCGGCACTATTGTCAGTGCTTCTATGCTATTCATAGGGTTTTCAATGGCTGGTTGTTTGGGGGAGTAGGCTGCTGGGTCCTTCTTCCAAGCCTGCAGCACCTGGTGTTCCCACCCAGGCTGTCTCCCATCCAAGTACTAGCCAGGCCTGACCCTGCTTAGCTTCTGAGATCTGATGTGATTGAATGCCACAGGGCTACAGCTGCATGCATAATTATTATTAGGTGCTGTCAATTCAGGTCCGACTCATAGCAACCCTATGTACAACGGAATGCAACACTACCTGATGCTGTGCCATGCCTGGCACTACGTTAGTGCTTCTCTGCTATTCATAGGATTTTCAGTGGTTGGTTGTTTCTGGATTGTTTCAAGAGTAGGCTGCCAGGTCCTTCTCCCATTTTTGTGGTGTCAGGGATCGAACCTGGGGCCTCAGAGAACACAGAGTAGCACTCTACCAACTAAGCTAAACCCCAGCCTCAACTTGTGAATACAGCATATTTTATTTCACTGTTCCCCTATTCTAATAAATACCATGGGGCAAAGAGCACCCTGGACCTGTAACTATGTGCAAGTGGGCAGTGCATCATTAGGGTAAACAGAGTGCCCAGATTCTGAAGACTGGCATTTCCCTGACCCTCTGTGAAGTTGGTATGAATGCAAACAGCCAATAGTCCCAAACTCAGGGTCTAAAGTCTCTGTTGACCCGCACAGCCTCCTGCACGCAAGCAGGAAGAGCAGTGGTTCCATTTTAAAGGTGGAGTCCAGAGAGGCCCATGATTCGCCCAGACTTACAAGGGGTGAAGACAAGACAGTAAGGGTGCAGTCAGAGAGTTCAGGGGAGTGAAGACAGGAAGCGGTCTGCTAGTCTGGCCAGGATGGGGAGATGGCATCCCCCTCCTCTCTCCAAGGCCAGCATCTGTGTCGTCTAAACACACCCAGAACCCCACAGCAAGAACTCCAGCAAGCCCTCACCAACTGCTGTCACCCAAATGAAGTGATTCATACTCTTTGCCCGTGCATAATTAGCTAATAAATTACAAATGAGCAATCATCTCTCAGGAGACAGCAGGGAGGAGAGAAGCCATCACACGCAGACCCTAATTTCCCTTTGGGACGATCCCTAAATCATGACTCCCTTTGGAAGCTCAGGCAATTTCTCCCCTTTATTATCACAAGGCTATTCTCAGCTTTGACAAATCAGGGCTTCTGAAATGATCAAACCAAGCACTTGTTCCTCCAACTCTCTCCTCCATCTGGGAAGGACTCCATCTGCATGACACATATCCAGTCTGCGCCGTGACCTTCACCTGCCCTTCTATTGGGGAAAAGACAAGAAAATGCAATGGGATTGGTACATCCTGTACTCCCAGACCTGTGCAGCCTGTGAGAGGCACCGAAGTTCCTGGCTCAAAGGGAGACAGTTGGTTCTGCCCCACATTGGGGGATTGTTTCTCTGCCCCTGAGGCCTGTCCTATGGAGGATCCACTAGCCTGAGAAGAAAGGGTTAAGCTGGTATCTGAGCATTGAACAGACACCCAGAGGATGCCAGGCTTGTGTCACATGGCCAGGAGATTGAGGGTTTATTTTTGTTCGGCTAAGATAACATGTCTCCATGTCAGTGGGGAGCAGAGATCTGACCGTGTGACCTCACATTTCTGAGTGCTCTGGGCTGTCACCCTCCACAAGGAACCTTCAGAGGTCTTTTTCCATCTCTCAGGATTCTCATCATCCTATCTTAGAAATCCTAGGGTGTGGCTTTCTCCCACCGTCTCAACATCTGCCCACTGGTATAAATGTGTGCAGGCACGAGAGAGGGAGGCAGGAGGCGCTCTCTTTCTCTCCAGGGTACGGGGGTGCTCTGTACTGAAGGTGTATGAACTAGGGCTCTTTTAAGTGAGAGAAACCCAAGGCAGGCTCCATGGTGCACACCTATGATCCCAGCACTCAGGAGGCTGAGTAAGGAAGACCACAAGTTCTAGGCCAGAGGCAGCCTGGACAACTTAGGGAGGCCTTGCCTCAAAATAAAAAATAAAAAAGGATCTGGTATTGCAGCTCAGTGGCAGAATCCTTGCCTAGCATGTGCAAAGTCTTGAATTCAACATCATCCTCCAGTAAACGAAAGAAAGAGGAGAGACAGAGAGAGAGAGGAAGGAAAAGAAAGGAAGAAAAGAAAGGAAGAAAGAAGAGAAAATAAAATGTGATATATACATGGAACGGAATATTATTGGCCTTAAGAAATAAAGAAATTCTGTCATAGTCTACAACATGGACGAACCTCAAGGATATTATGCTAATCAAAAGAAGCCAGTCACCTAAAAGCAAATGCTGTGTGATTCCATTTATTAAGAGTTCTCTAGGGGTCCAAGCCTGCAGCTGTAGCCCTGAGGCATCCAATCCCATCAGATCTCCAAAGCTAAGTAGGGTCGGGCCTGGTTAGTACCTGGATGGGAGACCACCTGGGAACACCAGAAGCTGTAGGCTTGGGAGAAGGACCTGGCAACCCCCTCCCAAAAATCAATCTGCCATTGAAAACCCTATGAACAGCAGAGAAGCACTGACAATAGTGTTTCCCCTGTTGTACAAAGGGTCGCTATGAGTCGGATACTGACTCAACAGCACCTAACAACAACAACAACTAGGGGTCCAATTCACAGATACAGAAAGTAGAAGGGAGGTTGCCAGGGGCTGGGGGTAGGGAGAGTGGGTGGAGGGAATTATCCAACCCTCATCTTGTCCCCCAACTGGTAATCAAGGATCTCCCCCTGATTGCCCAAGGAGTGACATCTGGTTTCACTCTTTATTTGAATGTCACTCCTAAATTGGTTGCACCTAGCCCCTTGAGCCCCCACCTGCTTGTCATCTTGAGGCGGTTAAGGCAGTTACCCAAGGGCTATATAAACAAAGCTCGGTATGCATGTGAGGCTGCTGATGGTGACACTGCGAGCTGCTGCCTGCTAGCTTCCTGCTAGGGGGTTGCTTGCTGCTGGTCTGCTCTGCCGCTCCATCACAGGTGGGTCCACCACCAATCAAGACAGAACTCTCTCTGCTACGGAACATCAGCAAGGAAAGGACTCTCTCTGGATTTGACCAGCAACACGGAAACATCTCTCCTCATGACCACTGAGATCAGGATGACTAGACGGCACTCTCAAGGAAAGACAGACTATAAGGAAGCTGAGGAAAGCCTCCTGGACCCAGCACCAAGAGGCCGAAGCTGAGGACAGTCTCCGGTCCCAGTGCTGGAGGCAGAAGAGCCGCAGCTGCCCTTGAGGCACTATAAGAGCTGCTAACATTGGTTATAGCTGTACACTTGTTTGGGTTCCTCTCTGCCCTTGTCAGGGCAGAGAGACAATAAAGCTTTTGGTCCCCACAAGGCAAAAGGGCCCGAGGCTTTTCCTTTCTCCCCTCTCCTGGTGTTCCCAAGGGCTGCAGGAGTCCACGCCCCTCACCTGAGGGTTCCGAGTGAGTTGTGTTTAGTTATCTGTGTGCATGGCCACACCTCCCATCTGAACATCCGGGCCAGACTGGTGAGGTGCATGCCCCACATAGAGGGAAGCTGCTCCGTGGGTGTAGTGCTTCAGTCAAGTAGGGTGAAGGTCTTGTGGGGGTCTGCAACTCGGCAGTGTGCACATCTGTGCACCTGGAAATTGTTTGGAAGATGAGTTTTATGTTATTTTTTGCCACAGTAAAAAATGTGCAAATGTTCCCATGTCAATAAACATTACAACATCAAAAATATGATTAGGATAATAAATTTTGTTAAGTGTATTTTACCATGACTTAAAAATCTTGTGAATAGTTTAATCCAACAAGAAATTCTAAAGTTTTATGCACTCAAACAGAACTTGGGGTGACAGATTTGGAGTACTGATCATCTAAAATACCAACTGCCAAGAAATTATTAGAAGAGACCAGAAATCTAAAACCATAGATTATCATATTTCTGGTCAGGATAATCCCAAAAGGGACCAGGAGGGAACTCAGAAACCATAACATATCCTTCTCCAGGGGAGGTGTGGGACACTTAGCTTCGCCTTCCACTTTAGATGTGGGTACATCTTCTGGCTCTTTGTGCCTCAGTTTCTCCACCTGGGCATTGTGGAGGTTGGAGCAGTTGGTCAATCTCTTGACTTTTTGCATCATTGACCTGGCATGAGGGTGTCTCTTTGTTCTGGGAGGCTTTTTGGTTGTTTTCTTTTGTTTCCTTTCTCCTCCTTCTTCTTTCCTTCTTTTGTTTTGGTGAAGTGCTGAGAGAAAACTACTAACCCCCCTCCACACACCTTCCATATGGTGCCCTTCCTGGAGGCTGGCCAGGTTTCCAGCTCCCCAAGGCTGGTGTCATGCATATGCATGGGCCAACAAGCCTGTCCGGCCACCCATGGTGTGATCACAGCCTGTCGCCAAATGTGCCCGTGTCAGCCTGCCCAGCACCACCCCCTCCTTGTCAGTCAGTCCCAAGTCTCCATTTTGTTGTCCAGTCTCTGAATCCGTGGCTCCCAGAGTAAGTCCACAGCCCCACATAAGCGGCACCACGGCAGACGCAGGTGGGAGAAGGAGGAGGCGCTGCTTGGCTGGTGGAGCTTTCACAGGAGGCCTAAAACTTAGACTGGACATTTTCACCAAATGGGGTCATACATAAAGCCAGCCATACACAAAAGGAGCAACAGAAGCCTCTCATGTTCCAGCTTTAAGCATGAGTCTCCTTGCCAGACCCCACTGCCGGACATATGCTATGAATTCACTTTTTAAAAAACAAATCCTGAGATGGTCTGGTGTGTAGCCAACTGCATTGCAGGACATGGCCACCTTCAACAGAATGCAGCCAACAGATGTAAGTGGAGAGGTTGCAGGTAGTCAGCATAGCACCACTTGTTTTATCCCAAGTTCCAAATTGCCATTCTTTTCCCATAAACGTCCTGACATTTTGCATTCATCAAAATGATTGTGTAAATTATTGTGTTATATTTAATTTAGCACTGAAGTGTTCTGTTCAAAGAAAATAATCTAAAACGTACGATAGGTTTCGTTGCTGTGCCTCAGAATTTCTTATTTTTTAGTGTACAGGAAGAATCAAGATACCAAGATTATGCAGGTCTGTCTTTACTCCTAAGAATCATCCTGCCATGGTGGTGCAGGCCTGTCATCCCAGAGACTCCGCAGGCAGAGGCAGGAGGATGCAAGTTTGAGGCCAGACGCAACTTAAGTAATTTAGGGAGATCCTGACTCTAAAATGCAAAGTAAAAAATGGGCGAGGGGTGTGGCTCAGGGGTAGAGCACTTGCGAGAAGCATGCATGGGGCTCTGAGTTCAATCCCTGAGTAAAACAAAACAAAACAAAAATACCAAGAATCTTGTGAGCCCTACTGTGTGTGATGGCTCTTAGGGCGCAGGGATGAGTCACACTTGATTTCTGCCCTCAAATTGTGGAGAGGGGAGTCACTGAGGTTTCAGCTGAGCCCTGGGGAATGGAACCTCCGGTTACATGGGGGATCGGGAAGGACCTGGAGCCCCTCTGTTCGAACCCTCTGTAGTATAAATCGAGGCACAGGAGGAGGATGGTCAGCTCCAAGCAGCAGGCAGACAGCAAACTAACACCACCACAAAGAAGGGAGACCAAAGCCCAGGCAGGAGTGGCCTGAGCAAAGTAGCACAGCACGAACGCTCAGGTGACTGCGTGGCCCCTTCAACTGCCTCAGCATCGCTGCGCAGGCGCCAGAGGAACCCACAGGTTCCAGGCGGAGACCCAGCGCGCGGTTGCGCACGTGACCCAGTTTGGTCCAATCAGCCTGCACTGTCGCTTCCATGATTGGTTGGGGCAGGTGGACACGTGGCCCAGCGGAGCCCAATGAGACAGCCTCCGAATATCAGTGGCGGAATAGGAATAGTGTGAATGGAGCTGGCGGGGTGGGCACCAGCAGAGTGAACCCGCAGGAGAGGCGTGTGGGGAGGTGGAGGCCGCGCTCCGAGGCCGGCTCTGAGTGCCACCTGCCGTGTGTAACCTGCAGCCGGTTTCTCTGCCCCCGGGGGCCAATCAGTTTGCCTTTTGGCCAGAGTCCCCAACATATGCCCCCAAAGACCACCATCCAGGCTGGCCCTCCGCCCCCCAGCGTGGGTCTTTGCCCCCAAAGATCAGGGACTGCCGCTCCGGGTGGCCTGGGTCCCTGGGAGGTGCCTCAGCCGCCCCCGCTGGACCGCACCGTGGGCGAGTTACCGGGTGAGCTCACCCAGCCCTGGGAACCCCAGGGAATCGCGCAGGCCATGGAAGCAGCTGCTCTGGGTGGGTCTGGTGGAAACACCTGGCCTGTGCCTTCCTGCTGACCCCAGCATGAGGACAGAGGGGACCAGGTGACCCGAGCATGCGGCCACATTGGGAGCTGCTGGGTGGGGTCAGAAGCCCCCCACAGGAAACTTCCACTCGAGTTTACCTGAACTCGGTGGACTGCTGACGGCGGTCTGCGTCCCACAGATCTGCAGAGGACCAGGCATGTCCAAAACAGCTAAGCGGGTGGGGAAGGAGGGGTTGGCAAATCCCAAGGTCCAGTGGCCCCGGGTTGTTGGCAAGTTCATAGGACATTAGGCTGGATGAAGGCTGGAGCTGAGGGGCGAGGCCACTTGCAGTGACCCCTCCCAGGACTGCTTCCACTTGAGGGGGAGGCCATGTGGGTTTGGCTGAGGCTGGAGTAAACCACCAGGCCTGGTGTGCAAGGAGAGGGATGAGAAGGGCAGGAGGCAAGGGACCCCAAGAGAAATGAGGGTGCACAAACTGGGGTGTGGGGAAAGGGGAGAAGGGTGAGCAGGGGGAGGCTGTGGAGGCATCGGCTTGGGACCCAAGGGACCATGCAGGGTCAGGAGAGGTTCTCTGAAGGCCTCCCAGCCTCTGCAGGATGGGGAGGAAGGCTGTCCACTCCCATCCACCCTGTCTACTGACATGGCTGCGTGGCAACAGCGGGAGGACCCGGGACTGAGAGGTCAGCCTCCTCCTCCTTTCGTGCCTGGAGGGCTGCCTGGCTCTAGGCTCCCAGCTGGGGCCCAGAACCCAAGTGTTGTGCACAGACTTGCCACCCTGGCCCAGCCCCTGACCTCTCACCCTCTCAGGTGCGATGTGCCCCTTACTGCCTTCGCCTGCTTTTCCCCAGGGAAATGCACGCCCCCAGGGTGGTCCTCCACCATGCAGGGTGGTCCTCCACCACCCAGGATGGTCCTCCACCCCCCAGGGAAGTCCTCCACCAATCAAGGAAGTCTTCTACCACCCAGGATGGTCCTCCCCCATCCAAGGAATTCCACCACCACCTACAGTGGTCCTCCACCATGCAGGATGGTCCTCCACCACCCAGGATGGTCCTCCACCACCCAGGGAAGTCCTCCACCACCATCCAGGATGGTCCTCCACCACCCAGGATAGTCCTCCACTACCCAGGATGGTCCTCCACCACCATTCAGGACGGTCCTCCACCACCCAGGATAGTCCTCCACTACCCAGGATGGTCCTCCACCACCCAGGATGGTCCTCCACCACCCAGGGAAGTCCTCCACCACCATCCAGGATGGTCCTCCAGCACCCAGGATAGTCCTCCACCACCCAGGATGGTCCTCCACCACCCAGGGAAGTCCTCCACCACCCAGGACGGTCCTCCACCACCCAGGACGGTCCTCCACCACCCAGGACGGTCCTCCACCACCCAGGATAGTCCTCCACCACCCAGGATGGTCCTCCACCACCATCCAGGACAGTCCTCCACCACCCAGGATAGTCCTCCACCACCCAGGATGGTCCTCCACCACCCAGGGAAGTCCTCCACCACCCAGGACTGTCCTCCACTCCCAGGATGGTCCTCCACCCCCCAGGGAAGTCCTCCACCCAGCACAGTCCCCCTCTGCTTGGAAGAGCCCCCCACTGGCGCAGTCCTCCATGGTCTGGAGAAACACCTCACAGCAGTGTATCACCAACTGCAGGTCTTCCTGGATCAGGACCTCCCACCCCCAGCACAGGGTCTGCCTGGCAGGACATTCTCACGAGGTGTGTGGTGGGCCACCAGGTGACCATTACTAGGCACCAGGGAGAAGTACTGCCTCCCCTTCTTGGCACCAGGGGCCTCCCCACGGCATCTGTGGGCTGTGTCTGGAGTCTAGAGCAAGTTGGTGACCCTCATGTTGTATCAAGCCTGGTCCAAACCCTGCCATGGACAGGCTGCACACTATTGGTTTGACAGCTTCATGTCTGTGAGACTGCAGGCTCTCACAGCACACAGCGACCCTCTGGGAGGGGTGGGTCGTGCTCTGAGCACTGCCCAGCCATCAATGTGTGGGCTCAGTAGATGCCGGTGCTTTAGCTCCCTTCCATCAGGCAGCTTGCAGGGCTTAGCCCCACTCTCCAGATGCAGACACTGAGGCCTGGGAAGTGGCAGAGCCCTGACTTGAAGCTGGGTCTGGCTGGCTGCTCGATTTCCTGTGCTCTCTGCTGTCTCCTGCTGCTCATCCTGCTGTGCCTGGCAGAGAGAAGGGGCCCAGGGCAGCTGCAAAACGGGCTCAGGAGAAGCCAAGGTCCTGGGAAGCTAAGGTAGTGATGAGTCACCACCCAAGGACGCAGCCTAACTAGGACAGTGGTGGAATGCCACACAGTGGTCCCAAGCAGGCAGTATGTGCCAATGTCCCCCTGAGGCCCCGAGTCCCATCCCCTCCACCGCCTCATGTGTGTGTCCAGTGCTCCTAATCCAAGTTCCTGTCCACCCCCTGAGCCCTCCCTGGAAGGAGGCAGACCTGCCTCTCCCAGAAGCTGACATTCTCATTTGTGCTGCTATGTGACAAGTAAATCCAGCCTGCTGAGTGACATCCCCGGGACCCCACACAGATGGCACCTCAAGCCCGCTGGTTCCACATCCTCAGACCCTCCACCTTCCTCTTGCAAAGCCCGGGTGAGAAATTGAGACTTCACCCCCAGCAGACCCAAATCAGCCCTGCACATTGTCACCAGGTTCCCACCGCCTCCCTCCTCCTGGGTCCCCGTGATGGAGCTGGAAGGACGGAGCCCCGCCAGGCAGTGCAGGGCCGAGGAGTGCCTGCGGGCCTCGCTCATATTTAAAACTTCCTTTCATATATTTTTAATAAAACAACTGATACAAATTCAAAACCAACTTCATAAATCAAACATTATTCAGTGTTGGCGGCTTCAAGGTTCTCGGCGCTTGGCCAGGAGCGCACCGGTTCCCAGGCGGGGCTCTGCACGCCGGCGCTTGAGGTTTGGTGAAAGGTTTATTGGATTTCATAGTCCCTTAAGGGGAAACCCTTTAAATGTCTTTGCAATTATAAGTCTAATAACACTTGCAGCCCTTGGACACAGCCTTGACTTGACAGAGATAAGGAACTCGAAGTTGCTCAGTCAATACCAAGCTATTAATCTCTGTCACCCTCCTGTCACCGCGGCTCGGGAAAACAATGTCGTTTCTTGACCTAGGTGAAGGCATGGAGTGATTTTATTCCGAACGTCGGCATTCATCAAGTTGGATTTTGTCACCCCTCGCTCCTTTGAAGAGCTCCTGGTTCTTCATCCCGGGTGCTCATGCCCTTCCAACCCAAAGTGTTTCTTTGAGTCCTGGCCTATTATTATTATTTAGCACTTATTCAAGTGTAAAAAGCCTTTAAGAATAAAGTTTCTCCTGCTGGAAGGAGACCTGGCAGATGAATCGCCTTCTGCTGCTCTTTCGCGACCCAAGCCAAGGACGGCTGGAAATTACCAAATGCTGTGTTTGTTTACATATTCAAATGAAGGTTAATTTTTATCCTGTCTCTGCTCAAATTTGATTAAGGTGGGGCTCTCCTCCCTCCCTCGGAGGTATGTGTATATCAGCATTCTCCTCATTGACCTTGAAAGAAATCCAAGAAGTTGTTTTAAAAGAAAAGCCAAGAAAAATCCTAATGAGGAACTAACAAGGAAGAATCTAGTGGTTCCTGGTGAGGCAGCCATTGCGCCTCCACCTGCAGCCCAGGATAACAGGAAACGCCCTGTTTTGCCCAGCAGGAACCTGGGGCTCAGGGTAGAAGAAGCAATATTGGGGGCACCCACCCTAAAGGGCTGACAGTTGCCACCTCAGAGCCTTCATGACTGCATAGAAGGCCTCAGGGCTTTGGTGGTAGGGGGTATAATGTCCAGAGGGCTCCAGCCCACCCACTTGTACCTGTTTCCCACAGGACACCTCTGGATCACAGTTTATTTGGATTATGTTGGATCCCTGAGGACATGTTGTTGTTAGGTGCTGTCGAGTAGGTATCTGACTCCTAGTGACCCTCACAGGGTTTTCAATGGCTGACTGTTTCCGGATTGCTTTGGGAGTGGATTGCTAGGTCCTTCTCCCATTTTTGTGGTGCTGGGAATTGAACTCAGGACCTCAGAGACTGCAGTGCAGCGCTCTACCAACTGAGCTAAATCCCAGCACCTGAGGACATGTAGGTTGGTATAAAGAGGAGTCACAGAATCATGCTTCTGCCTTCACCAGAAACGGGCACTGAGCACCTTCTTCCGGTTTTCATAAGTTGTTCCTATCTAAGGATCCCAAATAGACAGCAGTGCCATTTAAGAAACCAAATCAAATCTTAATAACAACAGCAGTGAAAGTTTCTCTCTCCTCTGGGAAATCCATGGGCTTCCTTTTTTCACTGTGGATGCCAGGAAGCTCAGACCCAAGTTACCTATCAAAGCTGGCATATTTGCACTAAAGTTTAGTTTCAGTTTTCTCCAACTACTCATATTTTGGCAACTTTTTTTCATGACCTTTGAATCCCTTTTCCATAGATACAGGGTTTCAGTGAATCAATAAATACTTAAGGAATGAGCCCAGAACTGGGACTTGACAGATCAAGGTGTAGTCCCAGCTCTGCTTCTTCTGAGCAAGTATCAGTCGGGCCCCAGCCTCCTCATGTGTAACATGAGGGGTTGGGGCAAAGCGATGATTCACCTGTCACCTCTTCCAGGGGTCCCCAATGGCCCACAGCCCACAAACAAGTGGAACAGAGAGAGGAGGAGCCAGACCCCTTCAGGAAGCAGCATAATCAACTCGTCCCAGTTTGCCTGGAATTTCCCTGGCCTAACAAAGTTCCACATCCCAGCAAACCTCTCAGTTCCTGGTAAACCAGATTCACTGGCCAGCTTGCCCCTGACCGCCTGTGCCTCCTTAGACCAGTTACCAAGTCGCTCAGCTTCCTTGGTCTTTAAGCTAGGATTTTAAGCAGATCTGTCTTCTGTAATGATGGGAGTCTTGAACCTGTTCATATATACAATGCGTAGATATTTAAATAGTGCACACTTGGCACATGTTGTTGGGAGCCATTGAGTTGGGTCTGACACATAGTGACCCTGTGTACAATAGAATGAAACACTATTCAGCACTGTGCCAGGCACACAGTCTTTTTATGTTTGAGGTCAATGTTGGAGCCACTATGTTTCTTCTCATTTTGAGTGGTGCCGCATTAGCAAAAGGAGGTCCCAGGGGCTTTACTCCATCCCTGTCATTAAGATCGACTACTTTGAGGAGGCAACTCTTCCCCAGGTGTTTCTTGAATGTCTTCCAGCCTGGGAGAGCCTCATTTTCCAACACTGTGTTGGACAGGCCTGCAGCCATAGCCCTGTGGCATCTGATCCCGTCAGATCTCAGAAGCTAAGCAGAATCAGGCCTGGTTAGCACTTGGATAGGAGACTGCCTGGGAACACCAGGTGCTGTAGGCCTGGGAGATGAACCCAGAAACCCACTCCCAAAAATCAATCCACCACTGAAAACCCTATGAACAGCAGAGAAGCACTGAAAATAGTGTTTCACCTGTTATATGTAGGGTTGCTATGAATCGGATACCGACTCAACAGCACCTAAAAACAACAACAACATATTGGACAGTGCTTCTCCACTATTCCTAGGGTTTTCAATGGCTAATTATTTCGGGAGTGGGCTGCCAGGTCATCCTCCCTAGTCTGTCTTAGTCTGGAAGCTCAGCTGAAACCTGTCCACCATGGGTGGCCCCGCTGGTGTCTGAGACACTGGTGGCACAGCTTTCAGCATCACAGCACCATGTAAGCCCCCACAGCATGACAAGCTGACAGACACATGGGGGACTTGACACATAGAATATACTTCCTGTGCTTATTCAATAAATACTACAGTCATTTGCTCCCTGCTCAAGTTGGAAACATTTCTAACATGGGCCTGGCAGAGTCTTAGGAGATTGCATTGATCCAGAGTGGCTTCCAAGTCCTAGGCATTACCTAACAAGCAGGTGAAGACCACTACTGGAAGGGCTTTCACGCAGACATCAGAAGCTGGGATTCCCAAGCCCATAGAGTCCAGGACCTCCCCCCTCACGAGCTGCATTATGATGGGAAGATGGCTGTAGAAAGAGGTGGGGCACAGGAGCGACATCAGGAGGGCCACTGTAAGGTGCTCCCCACCGTACTGTCCTCCCCAGTGGGGACCTTGACCTTATGCCCTGGAAGCTCTCGGCACAGCGTGGTCTTCAGGGTCCTCCACAACACCTGAGGTCCCACGTGTACTTGTCCTCTGGCTCTTCAGGCCCAGCCTCATCAGTCGGCAAGCAAACACAAGACCAGAGTCTAGACTTCAGCCTGGAGGAAAAGCCAGGGGACCTCATCAGGGAAATAAACCGGGATGCCAAATATGCTGTGGTCTCAAAGTGGGGAGGCCCACTGCCCCCCAAATATACCGACATCATCTGAACCAAGGAGAGTCCCAGATTCAACTCACGCAGAATCCATACAGAGAAGCTTGTGGGGTGGTGGGTACTCAGCTCTGTCCCTGTCACGGAAGCTACCAGGCATCTGGAGAAGCAGCAGCCAGACGCGGTGTGGATTAGGCAGAGGGCTGTGAGAAGCCTGTGTGGGCCTCTCTTCTGCAGGAGATTCACCCTGAAAGTCAACGCAAACCCTATGTATAAAACCAGGGCATGTGCCAGGCGCAGTGGCGCATGCCTGTAATCCCAGCGGCTTGGGAGGTGGGGGCAGGAGGACCGCAAGTTCGAGACCAGAGGCAGCCTGCGTAA
Source organism: Pedetes capensis (assembly GCA_007922755.1). Lineage (NCBI taxonomy): Eukaryota > Metazoa > Chordata > Mammalia > Rodentia > Pedetidae > Pedetes > Pedetes capensis. The sequence continues at coordinate 38,578 of VMDO01019547.1, forward strand.
TTTAGCGAGACCCTGTCTCAAAAAAAAAAAAAAAAAAGGGCTGAGAGTGCAGCTCAGTGGCCCAGCACTTGCAGAGCATGCAGGCGCAAGGCCCTGGGTTCAACCCCCAGTACCTCAAAAATAAATAAATAAATAATAAAAAATAAAAAATAAATAAAACGAGGGAAGGATCCAGGCTTTGAACGGGGATTTGGCTTTTACAAGAAGCTTCTACATGTAATGTCTCATTTCTTTTAGGAGCCCTGCAAGGTGATGACTCTCCCACTTCAAAGTTATAAAATGTGAAGATCAGTTTGAGAAAAATACCCATCCTAAGTCACCTGGGTAGAAACTCCACTGGCCTTCAGATGCCAAATCGCAGCTAAATCAGCAAAGGAAATTTGGCTCTGAGAGAAAAGATATTAATAATATATAGACTTGTTTTGTTTTGTTTTGTTTTGTTGGCTTTACTTGGAAGTTGAACCAGGGGCCTCACACAGGCTTTTTATAAGCACTCAGCCACTGAGCTGCACCCCCAGCCCGTTTTTTACTTTGTTTTGACGTAGGGTCCTGCTAAGTTACGCAGGCTGCCTCTGGCCTTCAACCTGCGATCTGCCTGCCCCTGCCTCCTGAGTCGCTGGGATTAAAAGTATGTGCCACTGTGCCCAGCCTAATAAAAATTTTAAACAATACGGTTAATAGGCAACATTTCTTGAGTATTTATTATACACGTGATACAAAGCTAAACATTCCACATGCATAGCTCCTTTCCACCCCATTTTACAGCAAGTAAGAAGGGAAGGACGAAGCTTAGTCCAATTTGTAGTTAGAATGCAGGTTTAGAGGCCACTTGATGGGATCATAATCTTTTCAAGTTTGAGCGAGAGAACTGAAAACCCAATAGAAAATGTCAAAGATCGAATTAGCTTCCATAATAACTTCTGAGTG
>VMDO01019548.1:0-39455 GCA_007922755.1 Pedetes capensis
CATATATAAAAATATAAACCTCTCCCAGGCCTCTACATCTCATAACCCTTTTTGTATATTTTTAGATTTTTTTCTCTATTTAATATAGTCGTTTTCTTTGGACTTCCAGTTTACTGATTCTTTTTTCTACTACTTTACAAAAAGTTACTAAATTTCAGTTGCTGCTTTTATTCCAGTTCTGAAATTTTGGTTTAGATTTCCTTCATAATCTCCTATTTTCCTCTGAAATTACCAAATTTTCATCTTAATTTTAAAATATGCTTGTCAAACTTATTTTAAAGTTCATGTCTTCATATCTGATAAGTCTAACATTGGGCTTTCCCATGGATCTGTTTCTGTTGCATACTTTCATTTTTTTCCCTTAGTTTTAGGTTATAAGGTATTATGTTGGTATACTTAAACATTTTGATTGAATCCTGACATTGCATATGAAAAATTGTAGAGATACGGTGAGACCTTGGATGCTGTAATCTTTCCTCAAGGAGGATTTACTTTTTCCAGGGATAGACCACCTAAATTGAGTTATGGATGGAACAGATGTAGAACAGGGTTTCAGTCTTACTGGTGACAATACTATTTATAACTGAAGTTCAGAATTCATGGGTTTCAGCTGATTGGGCCTGAATTCCAATGTTTGTTCCTCCTGCCACATGGTACTTTTAGAAACTTTGCTCAACGTCTTAGCTTCTCAACTTTAATATATGCTCATTTTTTTAATATTCCTATGAATGTTTTGCAATTGGTAAATATCTAAGAACACTGAATGTGTTTTGTTTTCCAGTACTAAGGGATAGTCCCAGGGCTTCATGCATGCTAAGGAAGTGCTCCATCACTAAGCCGCATCCCTAGCCATTTTTTTTTTTTTTCTTTTGAGATAGGGCCTTGCTAAGTTTTGCAGGCTGCCTTTGGCCCTGAGCGTGTGATCCTCCTGCTTCAGCCTTCAGAGTAGCTGGAATAATAGGCCATACCTTGATGCCTGGCTTGAATAATAACTATTTGAATTCAAAGATGAGTAGTGTCTAGTTAAAAATGAAAGGTTAAAAGAAAAATACAAATAGGCTATTATATTTTACTCAGAGTGGCATTTTCAGTTTTGACAATTCAAAAATGCAGTTTTAGAGAAACATTAAATTTATTTGTTTATTTATTCTTTTGCTTTCTAACTTGAAAAAAGTTGGGGAAACTTAATATTCTTTTAGAAAAATATGCCAGTTGTTTGGTTGAATCAGTTGAGATTTTTCCTTGCTAGGATTAATGTTAAAAAAGATGAGTAATATTATCAATAGGTTAATCAGAAACTCATGTTTCATTGCTTAGAGTTATTTTTAAAATGGGTTTAGTACAAATAGCAATATAAATTGCAAATTTTTATTTGTATTACTAAAGAAAATTTAATAGTTATATTTTAATTTTTGAGGCTCTGGCAATTAATATCAAAAGGAAATTAATGTGTGATTTATGTGTTACTAGCTCAGTTGGTAGAGCGCTGTGCTGCAGTCTCTGAGGTCCAGAGTTCAATTCCCAGTACTGCAAAAATGGGAGAAGGGCCTGGCAATCCACTCCCAAGGCAATCCCGAAACAGTCAGCCATTGAAAACCCTGTGAGGGTCGCTATGAGTCAGATACCGACTCAACGGCACCTAACAACAATTTATGTTGAATATGTTAAACATGGAGTGCTGTGTTCGGTATGGAATAGCGAATTTGGACAGTAGAGGGTGCAATTGTACCTTTGGTTCTTTATTTTAACTATTAGAAATTAGTATTCAATAGTTAAGAGAAAAAATTGTGGAGAGTACTATTTGCTGAAGCTGTATATTATTTATGGAAGTATATTTTTAAAATGTGTCATGTAAATAAGTCTAAATTTTATAATCATGTACTGCTTTGCTTAATCTTGTACTTTAGAAATGAAAAATTTAAATCTTAATTAGAAACCTTTTTCTAAATATTATTTTTAACTGAATGAAATAAAGAATACATTTTCTCTATATAGAATATATTTTTCTCTATATAGAAAGGATATATATATATGTATATATCTATATCTATATCTATATATATCTTTAGTAGAGCTTAATTACTACTAATCATTTCTCTTTTTCTCTTTGGGAAGGCTACTTCCAGAAGGAGTGTGTGTACTGATAACTGCATCATGAGACTCCCATTTTTGGGAGGATAACATGTAATTAAGGAGCACTAGAGATAAATGATGCAATGCCAGGAGAGTTCTTGCTTTCAAATCTTTATTAGCCCTCAGCTTTCCATAAGGATCCAGAAGTTTCTTGCAGCTGCAAATCAGAAACCCATATTTCCACTTAGACTCTGTGGCAGCATTATACAATTGTAGTTTAAAGATTCATTTACAGAGATTTGTGGGGCATATGCGTGTAAAGCTTTGAATATTCGTCTCCAAAATTAACTCTTTCATAGATAAGAGTCTTTTATTTTTCCATAGAAAAGGATTTTGTTTTAAGTTTGACAATTTCTTTTTTCTTAAAACATATATTCAAGTGTAATAAGTTTGAAGAACTTTGGGAGCCACCTTGCTCACTTTTTGAAATTGACAGAAAACATCAACCTGAGAAATATTTCTTTTTTGCATTAACAAACTATATATCACTATCTTTTGCTTTAATTGAGTAGCTATTGGACATAGCATTATGACTTTATAATTATTGCTAATACCCAAAAGGCTAGCTTTAGTGTTCAGTTGATTGAGGTATTTAGCTTATGGTTTTATTTGAAGGGCTCACTCTGGCATTCTGTAGACAAAAATAAGAAGTACAAGACACCAGAGAAGGGAGATGAGTCTATTTTAGGGACTAAGTGAATTAAAAGTATTTTGAGAGATAAATTTGCTTCTCATGTATATATTTGCTTTTAATTTTGTTTCAGTCTGAACTTCCAAAGCTACTGTTACTGAAGTGATGAGATAGGACACATATTGTTTAATAATCTCTGAAGTGACTAAGGAAGTTCCTTGTTTTGGAGTATCTGCTTTGAAGAGCACATCAAATAATGAAGAATTTTCTAAAAGATATACATATAAGGCAGGACTCTTCAAAAAGGATAACTCCTAGTCAGCCTTTTGAAGGAGATGCTGAACTGTGTAGGAAACGGGGAAAAAGCTACAGAATGGCTCATGCCATAAGAAATGAGGGTGGACCTTGAAGACGACATACTGGGGATGCCAAAAAATGTATACATTTTTAAGTGATTTTTATCTACATATTACTTTTTGAAGTCAAATTAAATTATGGTAGCAACATGTAGTGGGATATTCACTCAAAAGATGATATTAATCAAACAAATGCCAGCACCACCATGTGACAGGCAGGACCAAAGAATATGGTGGAAACATGGTTGTCCCTTAAGGAGGACAAGACCATTTTGAAGTGGTATTTGACACTCAAGAATGTTGTGGAAGTACAGTGACAATGGAGGCGTGAGTATGCAACACGATCTCCAACACGTCTAATAATTGCATGCATTGGTGATGAGTTTGAGACACGTGGTTCAGTGAACTCTAGGGAAGGAAGACCTAGGAGGCTTCATACAGCAACAAGTCCTGCTGCTTCTGCTATGGTAACTACTTGGAGCAGCTCTTGTAATAGCAGAAGTCAAACATGATTTGTATTCATCTTTTGTTATTAGTATATATTGAATATATAATTTTAGTACAGTTTTCCCTTTCTTAAAATGTATATACAGTTTTTGGCACTCTCTCTGCCAAAAAAAATCTGAGAGCCTAAGTACATTGTTGTTAGGTGCCATCAGGTTGAGTCTGACTCATAGCAACCCTATGAATTGAAATGGTGACACTTGTTTGATTCTCTGAAATTACGTGATTGATCTTAATCCACTGACAATTTTAAGGCATAGTAACTTCAGAATATACCCAAAGGGTATTCATTCAATATTCTCTAATGGGGTAGTCTATAATATTTTTTCAAAAAAAGGAAGATAGTAAATATATATTTCAAAATTCATTGAAAAATATAATTTTACTCCATTAATATTTTCATACAAATAATTATGTATTTTAAGATTCCAAATATTCACTCATTTAGTTAATAATCTACCAACAAAGAAAATTTTTAGCATATCACCTAATATTCATATTCTAGAATCAACTGTGGGAAATTGAATAATTGGTAAAGAAAACACCAATAGCCATGAAAAGGCTTACAGTAATAAAAGATGCAATACCCAGTGATAAAAGCTCTACCAGCCACCTAATGACTGTATTTCAGAGTTCTCATTCTTCAAAGTATACATGTCATCTTAATGTTTTCTCACAATGTGAACCTAAGAAAATTAGTTCCTTACAAATGTGGTAAGTGAGCCAGGCATGGTAGGGCATACCTATAATCCTAGCACTCAGGAGGCTGAAGCAGGAAGGTTGCAATTTTGAGGCCAGCATGGGATACACAGTGAATCTGAAGCCAGCATGAGCTATATAGTGAGAACTTATCAAAAAGCCTACTTAGATAGATAGATAGATAGATAGATAGATAGATAGATAGAGAAAGAAAGAAAAAAATGAAGGAAAAAGTGGTAAGCATAACGAAGAGTTTCCATGATCAAAAATGTTTCAGTGACACCAAATCACATTCATCAAAATAAATTCTTCATTCTGAATATTTTTGATTTTCTAGTATGAATTATGTATCTCAAAAATAAATATATAATGTTGTGGTTGTTAGGTGCTGTTGAGTCAGTATCCCACTCATAGTGACCCTATGTACAACAGGTGAAACACTATTGTCAATATTTCCCTGGTATTCGTAGGGTTTTCAAAGGTGGATTGATTTTTGGGAGTGGATTGTTGGGTCCTTTTCCCAAGCCTATAGCACCTGGTGTTCCCAGGCGGTCTCCCATCTAAGGCCTGACCCTGCTTAGCTTCTGACAGGATTGGACACTACAGTGCTATGACTGCAGACATATATAATATATATAATATTAAATGTTAATAGTAAATATATACAATTGATTTAAACAATTGGACTAAATTTGTTGAACCTGGTATTTGTAACATTTAATTGCTTAAAGGTAAATCAGACAACTTATTAAAAGCTACAAGCAACTTCACCATTTGTGAAATGCTTTATTGTTTTCTGCATACACAGCAGTGTCTGGGAAATGAACACACAGTCCTGGTCCCTAGGACAGTACTGCCATAACCACTGTCTCCCCCTTAAAACCATAATTTTCCTACCCTGTAACCACAGCTAACAGAAACCCATGAACATACAACAAATTTGGTGCATACAGGAAGGACTAGCATTGCCAGTCAACCCATAATCACATTTCCTTTCTTTAAAATTAGGCTGAGTTACAGGACTGTATCACTATCACTATCTTTAAATCCCAGGCCTGTTGCTACCTCTCAACTTTTGAGTTAACAACTTTACTTCTCCCCTTAGATAGCCCTTTCTTTGATAATCCTTTCAAATCATCCCATATTTTCCCTTATGATATCATTTATCATAATTTATAATTATATATTATTTGCATGGATGTTTGTTAAATGGGGATCTTCCCCTGTTGATTGCTAACTCCAAGAAAATAAGAAATTATCTATTTTGTCCACCAACACGTAGCACAAGGCCCTAAATTGCACTGAGATAATAAAAGTAGGAATAAATGAATGAAGTCAACCAATATTTAGTTCTTATCCACAACTGACCTCTCTGTCAAAGGGGAATAAAGGAACAATATTTCTGTGAAGTGTCAGGTGTTACCTTTTATTTTCTATGAATTAGAGACAATCTACTTTTTCTTTGCAATGATTGTCCTTTACATGTCAAGGTATGTTAAAACCTGGTAATGGGAGGAGTCTTGAGCTGTGTCTAAATAGAAAGAGAAAGTGAGATATTTATACTATTTCTACAAATATCTTTGTCAATGAAGGTAGAATGCAAAAGTTTGGGATGCATCTGCCTCCTTTGTTCACCTGACTTTTACATGAATGAGGATTGATCAAGGGGATGCAGTTTGGGATGCATCTGTCTCCTTTGTTCACCTGACTTTTACATGAATGAGGATTGATCAAGGGGATGCAGTTTATACATTATACCTATGGTGTATGGAATGGGAGAAGGAGGTGGCAATCCACTCCCGAGGCAATCCTGAAACAATCAGCCATTGAAAACCCTATGAGGGTTGCTATGAGTCAGACAGGACTCAGCAGCACCTAACAACAATGGTGTATGGATGCCTAGGGGGCAGGTTCAAGCACACAGGTACACAGATGCATTTACCATTATTACTCACATAGTAGCAATAAACGTTCCATATAGTTTGGAGATCTACTAGGCATTTCAAAGGCCTTTTAATATATTTTGTTCTCTGTAGCATATTTAACTAGTCTGAACTGGCTTTAACAACCACTATGTATTAACGAAGAGACATGAGTTATGGTTTTCATGTGAATCAAATCAGGTTTCTATGTGTAGTAATGACAGAAAGGCCAAGTGAAAGAATAATATAACTTTAAGAGTATTGTGCTGAGAATTGGGAGCCTTTGACTCTAAACTTACTTCTCTTTTGGTGAGTTATTTAATTTCTTTGGCTTTACAGTTTCTTTAAGCCTCAATTTAGGGTATTGTGTTAAATAATCTCTATAATCCATTCTAGATCAAAATTCTTGAACATTATAAATAAAGAATAAGGACACTGGCTTGTTTTGAGGTAGGGAAGAGTGGGATGGCAAATCATGGCAAATGTTGCTGTCCTTTAATTCAGAGAGAGAGAGAGAGAGAGAGTGAGAGAGAGAGAGAGAGAGAGAGAGAGAGAGAGAGAGAGAGAGAGAGTGTGGTGTGTGGACTGAGCATGATACAAAGTAACTAAATGAAATACCAGAGCAAATGTGGAGATGCTGTTAGATTAAGTACATTTCGGTCAGACGGCTGAGAGCATGTTAGGTGCTGTCTACTGAGGGAGAGTCTGACTGGTGGAAACTAGAAAGTAAAAAGAAGCAATTTTTTACCAATTTCCCTGTGTTCTTAACAGCAGCAATACTATTAACATTTCCATGAATAAAATGCTTTGAAGATTTCCCTGTCATTTTTTCCCACCTAAAATCGGCAGTCAACATACTTTTCTAAGGAAGATAGACAGTTAGAATTTTGGCTGTATTATAGTCTATGGAAAACTTAGATGAATTTTCTACAATATTTCCTTAACTCTGATCTTTGAGTAAAAACATTCTTACATAATCCAGTGATTCAAGACAGATACTGAATATTCTGCCTTAACACCAAGTAAGTATTAAAGTCCCTATTTTATATTTATTTTTATGGGCACTGAAACTCTGTAATACTTTATATATTGCTGTTGGGGGTAACATCTTTTATATATAGGTGTTGCACATTTTCCTTTTAAGCTTAAATCTGAACCAGTTTAAATGCCTGCACTGTGAAAAAATGAGCTTTTAAAAGTCCAGTCTATACCAGGAAGGAATTACTGAATCTTTTCTAAATATATACATTAGGAAAGGTTGCTGATAGTTTTATAGTTGGCTAAAACACATAACAAATGTATGCATCTTATGGGCCCTGGCCTGGGGCTGCTATCCTAATTGCAAGAGTAATGTTTTTATAAATTTCAGGCAATGTATCTTGGCTCTGGAATGATATCCATTTATTTCACCAGCCTATTGCTTCACATGCTTGCCACTGTTGTTGTTGTTGTTCGGTGCCGTCCAGTTGGTATCCGACTCATAGTGACCCTCATAGGGTTTTCAATGGTTGATTGTTTCGGGATTGCCTTAGGAGTGGATGGCCAGGCCCTTCTCCCATTTTTGTGGTGTTGGGAATTGAACTCAGGACCTCAGAGACTGCAGCGCAGCGCTCTACCAACTGAGCTAAATCCCAGCCCATGCTTGCCACTAGAAAGGTGAAATTCTGGATTTCCATCTCATAGAGATTTTACAAAAGTCACAATAGCATACATTTCTTTAATTTGAAGTTAGGTGATATCTAACTGCCCATAAGGTTAATGAGAGTAAAAATGTTTTTGTATTTTCCTACTAAGATTTTTTTGCCTGCAACTTCCTTCTTCCTTAAATCCCTAACATTCTCCCAATATGAACAAATTTCTCTCTTCACCAGTTCAGTCATTTTACTTACTGATAAAATTTAAATTCACTCACTCAGTTTCTGTTTTATTGTCTGTTGTACATCTTCATTGCTTTCTACTTTACTATTATTTTATTATTTATTTATTTATTTGCAGTCCTGGGGCACTGAACCCAGGGCCTCGCACGTACTTTGCAAGTGCTTTGCCACTGTGCTGAACCCTCCAGCCCATTTTGCATGTTTTAAATTGAGACAGGATCTCACTAACTTACACAGTCTGCCCCTCCACCCTGGAACCTGGGATCTTCCCCCCTCTGCCTTCTAAAGTCTCTGGGATTCCAGGAATGCACCAGGCTTCCCACTCCACTTTACACATTTTAATGAGCTCACTGGAAAAAAAATTAAGTTTTCTTCACTTTAAATTTTGGTTACAAAACATGTAGGAGGAGAATGGCCACGTTTTATCAGCTGTTAAAGGCTACTTAAAATAAAAGTAAGAATAAAAAAGAAATATAGTTGACTCCAGTGCTATTCTCCTGTAAGCTACATCATATCAAATCTGTTTTCAAAAGCAAATGCCTTTGAATATTCTGTGGAAAATATCAATACATTAACTTAGTAAGTGAAATGTGTTTAATATACCAGAAGAATCACTGAAATGGCACTCAGAATTATAATTTATTAATCATATATGGGAAATGGTATTATGTCGCATGCTCATGTATAAATTTGCTGGGCTTAAAACAGTTAAATAATATTTTTTGTGAAAAAGTCATTTTAGGTTATATCTAATGCATTTAAAATTTTTATTCATAATTTTATTCATAATAAACAGAATCCTAAGATTTTTCTTCTTAACAACCTTGTATTTCCTCAGCATTGGAAATGGGCAGCTTACTAATGAGCACAAAGAAATGTTCATTTGTGAGCTAGCACATGCATTTTCGTGGGGACTAGTTTAGGCTAAGGTCCAGTAATAACTTACCATCATTTTAAGCAGGGGAACATAAGAATTCATTTCAACTAATATTAGGCGTGACACTAATTCGGTATTAAATGCTAAGCACATTAGCAATTATAGTACAGTGCACTATTACTTTCAAAGTCTCTGCAGTAAGTTTTTCATCATTAGTGGTTTATTTTTTTCCCCCTTTCCATGCAGAACTTACCATCTGAAGTAGTATGACTTCAAAACAGCGTAACAATTAGAAGTTTTGCTTAGAGCCATTTAAATGTAATTTCTTTATGACCAAATCTAACTACCTCCAGAATGTAATCATAAAACTAATAGGAAACCAATCTAAGCTTGTTTCTATAAAAGCAATAAACTAAAAGAAAGCCTTGAATCCTCGTCTAATTTATCAAAGTATCATTAAAATTATATTGTTTGATTTATTCCCCTTTATAGTCCAAAGACAATTTCTGTGGTATATTATTATATGCTGAAATAGGATAATTGCTTCTCTAAAGCACACTCACATAGGGAAATGTATAAGTGTGTTTTAATGTGCTTAAAATCATGGGGATTATCATTGTAGACCTTCTTTATTATCCATTTTGTTTTTGAAAACAAACTTGGAAAATATAAAATAGAAAGGCTCAGAAATCCTGAATTAAATGGTGACTAATTATCTTAGTTTGCCCAGGACTGAGAATTACTTGAGGTTCTTAGTTTTAAAAGTGGGACCAATCCAAGCAAGTTTATTATTAAATCAAGTCAATCCCAGGAAAATGGGTAGAAGCTGGTTACCCCAAACCAGGATGAAATGGTGTTGAAGTGAAGATTATTTATGGACAAGAAACTTAAAAAATATCTCATTCTTGCTCTTTCAGGATTTTCCAAATTTCTCCTCTTTTTACCTTCCCAACCACAAAAGCTAGTTCATGGTAAGGACACTCTTTATCTCCCTGGATCCTGAACCAAGACAGCAGAAACAGTCCAAAGGCCTATCAAAGGCAATGAGTGTTAGGGGCTTGAGTTCTACATCAAATGGTCTGTATTCAAATTCAGACTTTTCTATTCATTACGTGGGTGAGCCTGTGGCTATGTTTTCTCAGATATAAACAGAAATAATAACAATAATATCCCAATTTTTAGGTTGCATGTATAGTCCCTCATATGCATTAAGAGTTCAAGGACTTTCCTTGTTTTTATTGTGATCTTGATTATGATTGGCAGTTTGGAGGAAGTCAGTATATCTGTCAATAATAGTAAGTTTGATATCTAGATTTTTATGAGTACTTGTTAGTCTTAGCAATCTTTGGCAAGGCATGATGTCTATCACCAAAAACAAAACAAAAATCTCTGCTGTGCTTTTGTTTGTTTCTCCTGTTCAAGATATATACACACATACACATGAAATAGCAGAAGAAAATTTCCAACTCAGGGCTCTTTCAAGAAATATAGCAGTCGATAAATAGATAATAAAATTATCACAGTTCTTTTGAGCCTAATTATATTGTTAGTGAAAGATGCTAACACACTTTAAAAAATAACCAGTATTATAATAAAGCTATCTTATTGAATATGTCATTAAATGATTCTGAGATTCTGTCATGGAAAGCATAGTATTATTTATTCTCAATCATGAGGTTGGTTGCAAAGCTAAAGAGCATATTTGAGTTCAATATGCTATAGTTTGGTCTGGCTACCAGGAGAACTTTGCTTAGATTGAAGCTATGAAAAAGGGAGATCGCAGCAAACAGGTTGTGAGATGACTATGGAATTCTAGAGTATGAACTCAGTTCCTTCAAAATTACATTGTCCTAAATGTTAGTATTGGCCTGGGATTTAGCTCTGTTTGGTAGAGTGCCACTCTGTAGTCTCTGAGGTCCCAAGTTCAATTGCCAGCACCATTATAGCTTAAATCTTAAACGATCAGTCAAAAACATATTGAAAAAGTTATTTAAAATCCCATATTTATTTTGATGCCAGATGTGGTGCCACATGCCTATAATCCCTGTACCCAGGAGGCTGAGGCAGGATGATCACGGGCTGAATAAAGAGGCTCTGTCTCAAAACAAGACAAACAAAAACAACAACCCACAACAAAACCCCACAACAACAAAAATTTTGATTTTAAGAATGAGAAAAGCATAGAATTCTGAATTTTCCTAAACAATTGTAGAGCTTTTAAGGGAAATTCAAATTATTTTTTCATACTATAAGCTATCACAACAATACATTCTATACTCAGAGCACATTTTAAAGTGTAAAACATTTGCAATAGTCATGTTTTTAGCCATTTGCTTTGTGCTTATTACAACAGATTCCTGATTTTCAATATCACATTTATCCTGGAACACATTTTTTGACATGAGAATTTTATTTAAAATGGAAAAGTAACACACATTCATCCTATACTTCTGTGTAGTTATGCTAGATAAGTAATGAAAAATATTTACAGTTTAGTTTTTAAAAACTCACTTTTGATCAAATTCCCTGAATATTTTTGAATTTTTATATTTTTATTTTGGTGGAAGCAAAATACTTTAGTTTCTGGACTTTGTTTTGCTTTGCTTTTTGTGCATATAGACAAGCTTTCTACAAGTGAGGAAACTCTTCTCTAATTTCTTCTGCTTGGAGACATTAACCTCAAGCCTCAAATGAACTCTAAATACAAATCTCTGCTTGGCAGTTGTCTAATGATATCCCTTATACATGGCTTCTGATTTATTTTTAAACATAACTTCTCGGCCTTATGGTCCCCACTAGTAGATATATAAGAAAAAGTCATCTGGTGTCAAACATTTTCCCAGGGATGTAAAGAATTCCCACAGTTAGTAAGAATTTGGACTTTTGCCTGTGAGAAGGAAATTGTCACAGAAGGTCTTTTAGAATGTAGTTATAATAGTCACAATACTTCTGCTTGGTTCACTTTTAATTACAACAACAATAATTCTGTAATTTTACTGCCATCTATTTGTAAGTTATTCATTATATATGAAAATGTTTCGGGAATTATCCACTTTATATACTTTGATATAAATGCACTTCCTAAAATATTTGCGTTGGAAAGAAGACAAATTGTCTTATGTCATCTGTACTAATAGAATTAGATCATAAATTCTGCCGAAGACTGTTTAGGATTGTATATCCTTTGTCACACCTCTAATTACAACAAGTATACATTAAATCAAAAAGCCTGTAAACATTCTAGTGGTTGTTTCTTCTATTTTTTCTTTTAGCTCAGATACAGAAAGTTGTGTATTTAAAAGCAAAACTGAGCAAGTGTTTTTGAGGCATACTTGTATCTGGCTAACTTCAGAATCCAGTGAATAGTTCTGCATTGCAATTCCATCTTAATTTATTTTCTATTTCCTTTTTCTCTTTTGGTGTTAGGGATGGACAGATAGAACATTGAGGATTATGATAAGTGTGCAAGAATAGTAAGTAAAAGGCTGCTAATAAGCTAATAAAGACAAGTTGGTGAAGATTTAAATATTAGGAATTTAGGTTAGCGTTAGGTAAATATATTGGGGGTTCTAACCATGTATTTCCATGATGGGAGAATGACCTTTGGGCAAAAAGGATGCTACCTAATTGTTATCATTTTAGTAAGTACTGGGTGGGCATGACAGCCAGTGGGTAGAGGTTGGGTAGGGAGGGATATAGTGTGGTATCTTTCAGTCCCTGGTTCTCCCCTCCTTTTTACAATTTTCTCTCTTCAAAGTCGTGTCAGGATTTCTTCCTTGCCAGTCAAGTGGAAAGATACATTCCTAACAGCTTGGTTGTCACGAAAGTAATATTTTTACAGATATGGCTCAATTTCAGGATGAAGGTTTTGGAACTCGGGAATGATTTTAAGTCCCCATTCTGTTCTCCGCTAAATCCAGCAAGGGGAAGAAGCAAGGCCGGTTAGCGAACCACTCTAGCCCAGCTGGGAGGGATAATGGAGAAGCTGAATGGCCTTCTAGGGCCTAAATTCCTTTTGGGTTTTGGCCTTTGCCCTAAGAAAAGTTGATTGATCCGAGTTTGGACTGGGCAGAGAGGGGAGACCTAGCCGGAGCAGGCAGAGTAGCAACACCTGGGTAGAGGGAATCAGAATCCCCCCCCCTTCCCCGAAGGCACCTGGACGTGAAGGGGGAATCCCTCCCAGGCAGGATCCGTGGATCACGGATCACTCTCACCTCCAGAGAGGCAAGTTTCTTTGCAAGCGTTAGCCACCTGTGTGAGGCGCTCCCGCGGAAGGTGGCGTGGGAGAAGCGAGAGCGCAGTCACAGCGCTCGGGAGCTTTCCTTGGTGAGGCTGGCAGTCGTCAAAATACCTTCATTTCTCAGAGCTTTTAGGATTCAGTCCGCCCTGCCCTCCAACGGCGCCAGGATCATAGTCCAACATCCCCAAGACCGGTAAGCTCCGGGTGGGCTGACGTCTCTCCAGCTTGCTCGGGGTCCGCTCTGTCCTCCCCCTCCCACCTCTCCACCCACAAAGTGGTGCCCCAGCCTTGCTCCGCCTGCACACCCCCAGCGCGCCCCGGAGCTTTATCAGGCTCCCGGCACACATCGCCGGCTTCCTTTGGCGCCCGGCGCTAGCGACCCTGGGAGAGCAGCCGCGGCCGCGGCGCTCCTGGCTCCAGCTGCCTCCTCGCGCGCCCAGGCCACCGCGCCTCGCGGCTCTTCTCCCCCGCGCCGCGGCGCCCACCGCGTCTCAGGTTGAATCCTGGGTTGGACCTGCTGTTTTGCTCATCCGCACACTCAGCCTCTCCGTAGACCCAGAGAAGTGAAATCTGCACACTGAAACTCTGGGTGGCTGGAGCAGGCGGACTGGGCATGCTCAGAAGCCAGGGCTGGCTTTGGTCTCAAGTAGGAAGCTTTTGCACTCGGGAGGCAGCGGCGACTTTGGGGAAAGTTGATCCGAGAGGGGAAGAAGCCCCAAGACGCTGAGCAGCGGCAAGAAGGAGCCCCCGGCAGCCCGGAGGAGCATGGGCACCTTGCGGGATTTACAGTACGCGCTCCAGGAGAAGATCGAGGAGCTGAGGCAGCGGGATGCTCTCATCGATGAGCTGGAGCTGGAGTTGGATCAGAAGGACGAACTGATCCAGAAGCTGCAGAACGAGCTGGACAAGTACCGCTCGGTGATCCGACCGGCCACCCAGCAGGCGCAGAAGCAGAGCGCAAGCACCTTGCAGGGGGAGCCGCGCACCAAGCGGCAGGCGATCTCCGCTGAGCCCACCGCCTTCGACATCCAGGATCTCAGCCATGTGACCCTGCCTTTCTACCCCAAGAGCCCACAGTAAGCCGGGGTTATGCGCCGGGTCCGCGTGGCACCCTGGCGGTGGGGAGCTGCGGGTCTCTGTGTTGTCTGTCGGCCCCCGCCCCTCCCGCTTGCCATGTCCGTCCCCATCCTCAGAAACGTTTCATTTTCACGGGCACTTCTTGCGGGGCTGTTGTGCACGTTTTTCAGAGCCAGACTCACTGCACAAACGTTGCCTTCGTGTCTTTGTCAGATGCCAAGGTATTTTTAAAAAATATGTACGTATGCATTCGTATATGTCACCTACTGTACATAGAGTTTAAACGCAACCCCAGGTGTGTGTCCTCCCGTGTGTGAGTGACTGTGAAGGGAACAAAAATCCCCATCTCCCCAAAGCCCTGACAAACCTGCCCAGATGGAAAATCCTAAATGCAGGCTCATCAGACTTGAAATGCGTCTGCTGTCACCCTCACTTTCTATGTTCTCCAGGATCTCTCTACATGCTGGCGCTTCACGCTGGTACTCTGCAAACCTGATGTTCTGTCATCATCAAAGTGTAAAAAACAAGTAAATATGCGTATAAATGGAAGCATTTTTTGGTTTTCTGGATTGGATGACATTTACAATCCATAAATGGAAGCCCAGTCTGTTGATTTTTATAAAAATATTTGCTCATAACATCTGAGGAGCAGTATTCCTGCTTTTTCCTGAAGGATTTTTTTTTTTTTTAATGTGATTACTAAGGAACAGCTCCATCTCCTAAGAGAAGAGGGCTTGCTTGTTTCCAGGGTCAAATATAGTTGAGCACACTTACCTTTGTTTACAATCTGGACACATCGTTTGCCTTAGTCCTGGCTTCTCAAGCAATCGTTCTGGTAGTGTTCTAGCATTTTAGAGAATGGTGTCGTTCTGATGTCAGTGGGCTTCCTAACTTGGATGGGAAAATTGAATGAAACTTGTTACACAACATTCAACTCAGAGTCCATATGGAGAATAAGCAATAGGCACATGAAGTTAACAGAGAATGGGGGAGGACACAAATATGAATGGTGTTTTTCATTAATAGATAATGACATAATTGATAAAGTAAAGGAATTTGCTGCTTTACTCTTAACTACATCACATTGGCTGGATGACACGTGTTACATAATAATAGGAGGTCCTTTGGAAACTTATTTCATAAACACAAGGAATTAGTAAAAGGAGAAAGGAAATACTTGGTTATCTCCATCTGTATTTATTGAATAGGGAGGTTCACAAATATGTACTAATTATACTTTTGAAAACTTAAGGGATATACCTATACATGTTGGGTTCCATTGAACATTTTCTGAGCTGAATGAGGAGTTTGTGTTCTGTGGAATGGGGAAGAGACTTAAACAGGTGTTAGAGACTTAGTGATCTGAATCCGCTGCAACTTTCTCTGGTAAATGAATTTGCAGTCCAGCCATGCTTGCCTGTTTTAGCTAACGATGTCCATGGCCATCTCTCCTGGGCCAAATTTTGCATAATGAAAAAATAACTCAAAGGCAGCTCTCTGCATTTTTAAGCATTCTATAGGATCTCATTTTGGTATTTGCTGGACTTTGGAGTAACACAGAACAAACTGCCTTTATCAAAAGACCATTCTAATAGGTTTTATAAGGAAGCATGATCAAGCCAGCTGATAACTTCAGTTTAACATTCTTTCAGAGAAGATCTAAAAGAATCTAGGGAGCAGGGAATGAACTGTAGAATGTGGTGAGTTTTAGAAGCATCTTAGTACTTGACTATAAATTTTTTTAAGTCCATGGTGAAAAATGAAATTAGGGTGACAAATTTAATATATATCTCATTATAATGAACATTTTATCTATTGAATAACACTGTGCATTCTGATACTTATTTAATGATATATTTTAAAGAACTCAGTTGTTAAGGTATTGCTATGGTGTTTTTTGTGATTCTAAAGGATTATATTGAAGAAAATGATAGAATGTCTTCCAAGTTTAAATAATTTTGGAAAAACATCTGTTCTTTTTTCACACTTACATAAAGAAAACTAGAATAAAATTGCTTGAGTGGTAGAATGTACCTTTCTTAAGGGAAAAAGAAGTATATTGTATGCAAAATGATAATTATCTTATGCCATTTGCATATTTGTACAAGATAGGGCCACATAAAATTAAGAAGAATTGTTTTGAATTTCAATTTATTTCATTTGAACAATTTGATTATACAGACATACTGGCAACAAGTGTTTATGTCTTTAATCTTTAGTGCAAACTAGTCATCTTTCTTAAGATTACACACAGATAATTGTGAGTTCAAGTTAAAATGAAACCATCCAAATAGATTAAAATTCCTTTCAAATCTACATTCTTAGTTTTTGATTCTCTTTCCATTAGATATAGATAACTGCCCAGTTGATGTTCTGTTCAACTATCCAATGTATGCAAATATGTTTATCTAGCATTTGCTTACTGAAGCTGCCTTTTGAGGGTTATAATATTTAAAAACTCTGTTTTCTTAGTGACTTTTGATCATATGAAAAATATATGAAATGTCAATTAACTGGATAACTTTAATTGTCTTAACAGTTTTTGGTTTAGAATTTTCTCTTTAAGATGGGAATTGGAAGGAAGGCTCTGTCAGCTTTCACCGAAGAGCCAGGGCACTCCTACTACATCTAGGAGGTGTGTGGGGGGGATGTTTTTGTTGATCTTTTTCACATTCTATATAGATACAGTCTTAAGCCCTTCTTAGGGTGAATGTGAAGCAAAGAATTGGTGTCACAAATTGGAATACATTTTCTACTTCTACCAAATAACCACTTGAGAATATAAAACTACTAGGCCATATGTTTGGAAATAAATTGAGCAAATAAACCCTGAAAAATGAAACAAATAAACAAACCTAGGCATCCCTTCTATAAGACCAGATCACCTGTTGGTTCTTATGAACTTCTAATTTTATTTCATAACATTTCATTCATGAAAATGGACTCTAGACTCGATTAGAATATTCAGTCTCTGAAATTTTGATGGAAACACTTTACCTATTGTCAGTGTTTCCAAATCTTTTCCGTTTTCCTGTCACAGGCTTCCAAGTCATTTTAGTTGGACAATATTTACTTGAATTCCTGTCAAAAGTTGTTAGTGCCTCTGTATTTTTGTAAAGCTGTTGCTTTTCACCCCAGAGGTAGCTGCATATCAAAGAATGATGATATGTTCAGTTTGGTTCTGTTTTACCTTGTGATTGTGAAGTACTTTGGAAGAGCTGAGAATAAAAAGAAATATATATATACTTTTTTACTTTTAAGGAGGCATTATTTTTAGAACATCTTATATGATCATTTAAACCTTGACACTAATGTATCTCAAGAGAGATAGGATCTTCCTAAAGGCTGTATGTTCTATTCTGCAGGAAGTCAAGAGAATTACAGAATTCTAGTGTAATTGTGGATGGAATAATACTGAGACATAGATTTCTTCAAAGATAGGAATTAAATTTTAAATGTGCCCTACAGGTCAGTTCACTCCGTTTATCTTATGTCTGTCATGTACTAATATTGTAAGGCATTAGAGGTAATAGGCTGGCTATTAAGGATTTGACAAGGTGCTAACAATACTACACTGGTAAATATTTTAGAAAATTGAGTAAAGTGAGGTGCAGAGGCTATAATCAAGACAGTTCCAAATTACATGTAGTCCGTTTGATTTTATATTATCAGAAACTCTTGTGGAAGTTCGAGTTTTTAAGCATTTTGAAGACCTGGCTTGATTTAGGTGCTTCATAACAAGATGGGAGGGGATGGGGAAGGGTTGATGTTCGTAGAGATAAAGTCCAAACCATTAGGAAAGAAACAGGGCACATCTCAGGAATGACAGCAACTAGTTGCTGTACTGGAGTACCACAGAAGGAATTGAGACAAGGAAGGTTTAGGCCAGTGGAAAGAATTTCAGTTTCTGTAATTTTATAAAGAATGTAAGAGAGTACCTCTGCTTGTGTTTTGAAAAATCAAGACTCTCTGTGTGTGTGTGTGTGTGTGTGTGTGTGTGTGTGTGTGTGTGTGTATGTTTCATATGAAGGACTAATTGTTGTCCTCTAGGACAGGTCTGCATCTTAGAATATGGTTCCAACCCTCCACCCCCTCACCACATTCCTGATAATAATCATAACTCTACCAACGAAGACAATTTAAGCAAGCACTAGATAATTAAAACCTTTAAAGAAACAAAGTTACACACTTAAAGAAACCAAACTCCTTTTTCCACTCACTTCAGAATGTTCTCCTTGGAAATAATCTAATTATGTGCCATAGACCAGCACTGCAGATTCCTTACACGCCCAGGCATACTGGACCTAGATGAGAATTGAACCTGAAGCGAGTTTTTAAAATTCATCTTTTCTGTTTTTGTGGAGGAATTATATTCCAACCTACCACTATTATAATAGTTGCCAATCTAAGTTTCATCATCAACTTGATGTTACAGCCTTTGTGGCAAAATGGAAGTCTTGGAAGCCTTTATAAAAATGTATGAGACTAGGTTGCTAAAATTGTGTTAGGGTGTTTCAAAGCACAGTCAAGTTGTGTATCCCTAAAATGGGGCTTATAATAAAAACACTGACAAGCCCTTAAATAAAGTAGCTCTAGAGACTGCCTGAGGATTCAAATAACCATCTTCCCTGCTCTACCAGGCCACATTCACAAGCTCTCACTACTTGCTATTTTACTAGAGTTGCATTTGAGTTCCTAGTGGGAAAGGGTAGAAAAAGACAGGTGATGCTTCTATTGTTTCTGTTTGCAGGTTATAAGGCATATGGACACCTTTTATTTTCTCTATCTGCCTAGCAATGGAGGGTCTTCATGGTATCCTAGCAACCATATCCGAACACCCAGCTGCTGCTCTTTCTGCCATCTCTACTAGGTGCTGCTGCCCATCCCAATGCTGCTAGCATTCCAAACCCTCTGACTTGAGCCTTTGGAGCTCAGAGAAAGCAAGACAATCTGACAAATAAGCACATGCTGAAAGCAGCATTTACCAGCATGCGCAACAGCTTATTATGTAATCACATCTGTGGCATTTGGAATCCTAATCTCAATTGTTGAGCTGGTGGTGTTTGCCACCCCTTCTCTGACAGCCCCTCTCCACTTCCTCACACCCAGCCTTCCAACACCACTTCTATTCCCTCTCCCCATCTTCTTTAATGACTGCATTCCTTGCCATCTCTTCAAAATTTATTTTATGAGAAGTTAAATATGTACAGCCTGTTTGAACTCTTTAGGTATAGTTTTGTTGGTAAGGGCAGAGGAATGTTCTCCCTCCAAAACTGTTGTATAAATATAAACAATGGCATAAAAACAGCAGTGAAGCAAAGCAGATGTTTAACACAAGGTGGGACTAATAGTACACTCTCAGAAGTGTCCTGTTTCTGAATGGATTTTATAATCATAGTTACTAATATGAAAAAAAGCAGGAGAGTAGAGTGGGAAGAAGAGATGTGTATGAGGGGTGTGGGCAGAACAGGGCAAAAAAAAAGTTGAAAGAGTGTGGTTAAAGCTGTGCTGGGTTTGCAAGGAAATTGGAAACTGGCAATGGGCTTTGTGGGTGAGTAAATATAAGACTGGAACAGAATTTGCAAGGAGGATAGTACTTTGTGGGTGAAGGCAGTCATGGGAGTGCATTGAAAGCTTGCTCTCTTAAGAAGCCCTGCTAAGATACTGGCAAGAAATCGTGACGATGTTTTCTTTTTGACCAGTGCTTAATTTGAATGCTTTGCGTTGTCCGTTTGAAATATCCCTTAATCTGACATTATCTGACATCTCCAATTGTGACATTGTGAAGTCCAGGGTGCGGAGGAGAGGGGAGTCCACTGGCATATCACTGTTCTGAACTAGTGGGCCAGGAGTGGTACCGTCCGTCATCATCATCATGGCTAGCTTTTATAGAGCCCTTACCGTGTACCAGGCACTGCTCCTCTGCTTAATCTGGATCACCTCTTTAAACACTCAAACAGCCCAGTGAGAAAGATTCTAGATTACCCCCACTTCACTGCTTGAGGAACAGAACACTGAGGCTCAGAGAAGCTAAGCAGCATGCCCAAGGCCACAAACTTAATAAAAGGCTGAACTTAAATTTGAACTCCAGAGCCTTTCTCTCTAACCACTAGGTCCTCCTGCTCCCAAAAGTTATAAGGATTAGGATTAGTTCTATATAAGGATTACATATATATATGAAATTAGTTATATATAAGGATTAGTTATAAGGAAAACCCAAAAATGACATATGTGCTCTTTTGAGGAGAGTATCTGCTCACTTATAATTAAATAGCAAGCAGAAAACTCTGGGAGAAGTAGAAGAAATTAGATAAAACTGTGGTTCCCAAACATAGTTGTACATTAGAATCACCTCAGGAATTTAAAAAAAAAAAATCCAGGTCCTAAGTGTTACCCGAAATCAATTAAAATCAGAATTTCTACTAAGCACCAGTATTTTAAAAAGATTCCTAAGGGAACTCCAGTGTGAAGCAAAACTTAGGAACCACTCTGACATGAAGGTAACAGGATATATGTGCCTACGTAGGTATGTTTGTGTGTGATTTTAAAGGACCCGGATAAATGTCCTATCTAAAGTATTGAATGTTTCTGTTGGTTAAAAGCTTTAAGGGACTTGTAAAAACACTGGGTGGATTTTTTTTTTTGCCACATTATAGATGTACACTATGTCTTATTCTTTATTCTCCCAAATAAATAAACATTACTCTACCTAGCACACTGATTCTCAACCCCGCCTTATTGAAATTGCCAAGGGAGATTTAAAACATATCTTTGCTGGGTTACCACTGCTAAAGAGGGCAGGGGTTTAGCTGCGTTGGTAGAGTGGGGCTCCACACACTCTGAAGACCAGGTCTTGATCCCTAGCACTGCAAAATTGGGAGAAGGATCTGGCAATCCGCTCCCAAAGCAATCCTGAAACAATCAGCCACTGAAAACCCTATGAAGGTTGCTCTGAGTCGGACCCAACTCAATGACAACTAACAACCACCACCATCTCTAAGGATTCCATTTCAGTTGTTCAGGGGAGGACCTCAGCATAGACTATTTTAGCTCCTGAGATGATTCTGATATATAACAGAGCAAGTTGAGCACATCTACATGAGCCCATTCAACTTTGGTTGCTTCAGATCTTGAATTCTCATTCATTGGGAAGCATCATTTTTGCTCCCTTTTGACCAACCCAAATCCCCTGCTTGCAGTGGAACCAGGTGGCTCCAGCTGTCCCATCCCCTTAGCATCTAGACCTGTCAATTTCACTGTGATTTTTGGGGTTGCCTGCTGTAGTCCAGAGGCCTACAAAAGTAGCAGCAGCTCTGCTCAATGGGTAAGTATGTTTTCCCTTTCCTGCCAGCACAGGTCCTGGCCACTGTTCAAATATGACACACATTCCGTATCAGCCATCATCCCAAGTTTGTTTTCCACTCTCACTGGGGGCAGCCACCCTGTTAGCCAGTGAGACTGTCTCTTTGGGCCCCACCTGCGGCTAAGCAATGTGAAATTGTCGAAGGTGAAACAAGGATGAGCCCCTCTTGGAAGATCAGCACTGGGCTTGTAGTGCTTCTCCTTCTGGTATGTGATGCCTCTGCAGCCAGCTACAGTTTTTTTTCCCCCTACAGATATTTTATCCTTTTAAGGAAAACAGCTTGAGCTCTGGCTGAGAAGTACTTTCCAAGGAGGTTTCAGAGAAAGCAGGGCAAGCCATCAGCCTCTCAGCCCCGTTTCCAGGTGGTTGGGTTTGAGGGAACCATGTGGGTATCCTTGGCCCATGAGAGGCCTGAAGAGGCCCTGCAGTCGGGGATTTTGGCGTGTTGCTGAGGAAGGCAAAGGGGGAGATGAGAGTCCCTAACCCCGGTAGTCAAACCTTGCTGCTGTGCCTTTAACCAGCTCTATTTCCTTCTTGTACTCTTTCCTCTTACATTGTTGTTAAAATCTCCCTAAGGTGTTCCTAATCATCTTGGTTGGAGTCCATCTACATGCTTAATTTAATCATTATCTTAGGTGAGGATCAGCCAATACAGCACCTTATATAAGCAATGAAAGTAGTTAATATTATTGCAAATACTTTTTTGTAAAAAGTCTTCTTCGAATCAGAGTCAACGAAGAGGAGTTTACTTGTCTCTTTCTCCCTCCTAAAATATGAAAATGTATTCAGCTGACAGATAGCATGTTAAAGCAGAGTAGATGTAATAAGGCTGCCCAGAGGATTAGGGACATTAATTACACTGGGAAGTTAATCATAAAGAAAGTAAACACTTTCATTATGAATTGTGCATTTGGTTATTGGACCTAAATTGGAGGGATAAGAGGAATTAACAACAATAAAGAAACATGACTGAAAACATGTGTTCATTTATTATGGTTTAGCAGTTAGAAAAGCAGAATGGTGGGCAAAAACTGGAAAATATGTGTCTTTGGTTTCTTCTTATTCTAAGATAGGAAAGGATGAGAGTTAGAGAAAAAAAATCAGTGGCAGTTTCATGCTAACATATAGTACTTTCCCCTGCATGGAAAATAAAATAATGTTAATTACCTTTGCCTCTCTCATGATCATAAATGCAAATCAGACATCATATTTGCTATAAGGCAATTAATTACATTAATTTCCATATAAAGATGGAGTAACTTATGCCCTGCCAAAGCACAAGTAAAAAGCTTAAGTTTTTTTTTTGTGGAATTATAGTATTTCCAAAACAGATCTCCTAATACTATTTTCTCACAATTAGACCATACCTGCTCTTTAAAAGTAACATTATACTTCACTGAACATGAAGTAATTATAGTATCAGGCATTCAATTTAATTTTGTTAATTGTATTGAATGTCAATAAGCAAACACACTCTAGTTAAGCAAAACTATTGCCGTTTCATGAAACAATTGTATAATGGTAATATCAAGATTTCACCAAATTTAGGCCAAAGAATAATGAGATACTATGGGGGAAAATCATCATCTTCTCTGCATAGACAGTATATCATTCTTAATGGTCCAGCTTTATCAATAAATTATGGATTTGACAGTGTTTCTAAGTCTGGCCTAAGAGGGAAGAAAAAAAGATTGTCATTGACAAGAGAAATAAAAATGGGCATTCTGAGTTTTGCCCATCTGGAGCTATTGTTATAGATGGATGGGAGGGTGGATTGGCCATACTCTTCTGTGCCTGCAGGTGGCTGGCAAACACACTAAAAAGAAGCATAACTGCACACTGTTATCTTCATAAGAGATACTTTGCCTAAACTACCAGTGACTGAGTAACAGTTTGTATTATGGTGAGAAAGAGAAGATGGCCTTTGGTGAGACTTGTGCTGGTTTGACAGGGTGTCACCATATTCTTCACAGAGGAGAATTATCTGAAAGTGACATATTCCATTTTGCTAAGCCCAGGACAGCAACTCATTATGTGACTGGGAGGAGAAACATAAAATATGTGATGGAATAAACCCTCGAATCCACATTGCATGCACAATGGAGCGTGGAAACTGTGTGAATCATGGTCTTCGTTCTAGGTAATTGTTACCTATTTTGGAACTGTCTGAGGATATCAAAGCTTAAAAATCTAAGCCCAAAGGTACTTAAATAAGTATCTTTGGCTGGAATATCCATTCATTGAAGTCCCTCTTTAGTTTCAGAAAATGGATTTTACTCAATAGAACTTTTTCAGTTCTGAATTGTTAAAAGATTTTGTTCCTAGAGCATATAGTACAATGCAAAATCAAAGAATTGCACAAAGTTTCTAGTCATTCACTTAATACCTAGCTTTATGGAAAAGTAATGGTGAGCTCTATCATACATTTGTGTGAGCAATGTTTCTTGTTATAGATCTGAGTAGCTTTGGAAATATTGTGAAAGAAACTACACTATGACTTTTTTAATACTTGGATTGGGGAATAGTTATTTTTCTTTTCTTCAAAATGTCACTTCAGAGCTTTTATTTTTCTTCATAAGAGGAAAATATAACACACAAAGTATAATTTGTCTGATTCTGCCTTTTAGATGTTTTAGCATAATTTAGTATGGAGACCTCTGTTTTTGAAAAACAAAAAGAACGAAATGATTCCTTGTTCATGTGGCACTGAATGGCATAAAACTAAATGGATATAACTTTAAAATGGTCCTCATGGAGAGGAATAGCAAATAAATAAAATAATCAGCTCACTGTGAATAGATCATCATTTATTAACTTCTTGCCACCTTTTTGCAGACTTCATGAATTCATCCAGTCTTTGGTTTTTTGTTGTGTTGCTTAGGCATTAACATATATTTTTTTGGTCAGAAATGCCTAGTCTAAAATTATGATTTTTTTTGATAGTTGACTGCTAAGGGTATCATCTATGCCCTTTACCAGTAACAATAAAGTAAAAACTTCCAGAAATGGAGAATTTAGGTACTTAGAAGCATTGTGTGTCTTTGGGTAATTGTTTACATGTTCTAGAATAATTACAAGAAATTATTTCAGAAAATTCTGATATTTGAGAAGTATCCTATTAATTAAAAGTTATATTCCACCTCTAGCATAACTATGACTCTTTTAATCAATCCAGGGTAATGCTTCTATACACTATGCAATGAGGACATTGAAAGAAACATTGAAATATTTTAGAAAAATACCCATGTAAAGTGTCCAGAGAGGTGGATGGAGTTGAACAAACTTGGTGCTAGAATATTCATTCTCAAGTGTAAAAACACTGCTCCTCATAGAGAAGGCTACTCTTCCTGGTGACTCTTTCTCTCCTGTGGTTTGTCTTATCTTTGGATGGCACCACCAAAGTCCTGTGCCATGCAATCCTCCATCACAATATATAATAGAGCAGTGGTCCATTTTCTGGATTTCTAAGGGTGACTGTCAGTGTGATAGATGGAAAATGACCCAAGTTTACATTTATTTGTCTTAGCAAGAGTGGAATTCTCTGCTAGATGGACTTAGAGGTTATTGAGTAATATCCAGATGAGCTCTTGCTAGTGAGTTTTAAAATCATTCATGACAGCTTTCCTCTCCCTTTCTTCTGGACTCCCATTGATAGTTCAGCCCATTGCTTTGTCATTTTAAAGGGGAAGCACATAATATTAAAAACTTCTCTTATTCAAACGAGGCTTCTTTTAGTATTAGCTATTTCATTCCTTTTCTAGATATAAATACAATTTCTCCTCACAGAAATTGTTTATAAGGTGAAAGCAGTAATGGTTATTTTGCAGCTCTTTCTTTACTGGTTAATTATTGATGCTGATAATAATCGCTAAGATTGTATTACTCTGTATCACATATGCCATCTCATTTAATTCTACAATAAACCTCATGCTATTATCACCCCATTTTATTTTCAGATGGAGAAAATGAAACACAGAGGAATTAAACAATTTGCCCAAAATAAAACTGTGGGCTGAAGTGTTCAAATATACATCTTCATGACCCCAGCACTCATGATCATTATCTCTGTGTTATGTTGTTTAGGTATTTGTTCCAAAATCTTAGTTTTTAAAAAGCAGAAGTCCTATCTTACCTTCCCTTATGTGTTTTTGCATAGGTCTTTGGTAATTTTTCATATACCATTATGTGCATATATCCATGATGACCGTGGGTGTGTTCTCTTTTACAGAGTAGCATACTTCAGCATCCTGGCAGTTAGTCTGACAATACTACTCTATGCCTGCTATATTCACATTGTCATCCAATGCAACCATTCATGGCTAAAGCATTTTTTTTTCTGTTTCATACATAGAAACTTTTCTCTATCTTGTATTAGTGTGTGTGTGTGTGTGTGTGTGTGTGTGTGTGTGTGTGTGTTAAGTAACCTGTGCCTGTCTCTACTGAATGAATTTCCTGTTTTAAAGAAACAGCCCCTCAGTTTTCTAGTGGTTCATTCCCATACTTATTTCATCCCAAATATTATTAACTTTGATTGTTATTAGAGAGTTTATCAAATACCTTCTGATTCTTTAATAATAAAAGTTTTTGTGGATTTGTTTCCAGTTATTTATTTGTTCAATTATTTACCAGATATTTATTAAGGAACCATTGGAGAATAATGCTATACTAGATATTTTTTCTCACCCACAAATCATTTAATCCCTAAAAATTAGTGACATAAGAATAGACATATTAAGATATTGCTTTATCTGGAGCTGTTCCATCACCAAATGGGCCCTGCATACCTGAACTTTGACTTTGTAGCCCTAGGTATTTTTCTTTCATTAAGCCATTAGAATTTGAATTTCAATATTTTGGTTGTTATCTGGTTAACATCTCCTTCTCTCACATGATGGTAAATTCCACTAAAAGAGGGCCAATGTCTCTGTTACTCCATGTTTTATCCTTGGAGTCCAGGACAGGGCTGGCACACAGCAAATTCCTTGTTGATTGAAAGACAAGATGAAGCCTGTTCATATTCCTGGCCCTCAGATATTTCAACTTTTAAATTTAAAATTTTGAAAATTGGAAACTTATGTCATTGGGCTCCATAGAGTTTATAGGCACATTTGGTTTGGTCAGAAAAATGTTTTGCAAACTTCTGCATTTGAATGCTTTAAGCTTTTCTGGAATGCCTGTGTTCACTGGTTCCTCATGGCCCCTGCTACTCAATGCTCTCTGCATTTAGCTCATGCTTCTCATAGGTATTATCTGCCTGGTCTCCGAAGGCATTTCATTTTTTTTTTTACCTTGAGGATTGCAAAGTCTTGAAATATCCCTTCTAATTTGAATAATCTGTGATTGTATTGTGTCTTTCCAAGGAGGCACTCTTGTCTTCCAGCTTTAATAAATGTCTATTCTCAAGCTCTGTAGAATAAAACCTCATAAATTGGTTAACCTTGAGAAGTAAAGGGTTTGATTGCTAAGAAATACAAGTATAGAATTAATGGAAATAGTTGCAGGAGAATCTTTTTAAATTCTTAATTCCTTTTGCAGACACAGGCAGAACTCTCACTAACAAAATCCTGTCAAGCTTAGGATAATAGGTTGCTAATTTTGACTATCCAAAGATTCTCATAGATCTTAATATTATGAGATGGTAGGGATCATCAGTCTTGTGGTGAAATACTTTTTAATTAGGTGCTTGCCTCAACATTAACCAAAATAAGACAGGAAAAATTTAAAGGTTGATTTTGTTTGCATATCATAACTTAGCTCTTCAGGATGGAACCTGGGAATAACCACTCTTATTTTAAAAAATCCTTTTGTTAAATCTCATTTGATCATATGCTTCTTTGAATGTCTGTGGTAATTTTTCTGGAAGGCTCATATACCAATGCAACTGTAGGCTTTGTATGTGATAAGAATGAAGTTTAATAACAACTTATATTCATTGCTTACAGGAGAAGGATGTGGCAATCCACTCCTGACCCAATCCCAAAAAACAATCAGTCATTGAAAACCCTATGAATGTCACTATGGGTCTGACCCGACTTGATGGCACCCAAGAACAATAACATATTCATTGCTTAGAGAAATTAATATAGGATTTTGTTTATAACTCACAATATCTGAGTGAATAAAAGAGGACAGATCACTTCCATTTTACAGAAGAGAAAATTAAAGATCAAAGAGACAAGGCAATATAATCCAAATTCAATAGCTTTTAAGTGATAGCATTGTAAATCCAATAGGTCACCAGACTCATTTCAACCCTTTTTGCACACTGTGTACAGCCTTAATGCATTTGTGATGTTGCCTGAGAATACTTTAAGTCCTATGGTTGAGTGATGCACTTATGGAAATTATAAGCAGGTAGGCTCAGAACATAGCATATAAAATGGATAGGAAAATGGGATCTAATTCAACTCACTACCACTTGCTAGGTATGTGATGTTGAGTCTGTCTAAACTTCCATTTCCTTATTATAAATGAGGATAATAACATCTGCCATGACCAGATATAATGTTTGTGAGTTTCTCAGTGCAGTGCCCAAAACATAGCATGGAGTTCATAATCAGTTGTGGTCAAGGTTATCATTACTATCATCATTTTTATGTATGTTGTTAAACCAGTTTTCACTGAATGGCTATGAACATGTGTAGATAAAATTGAAGGCCAGAAGATGCAAAGACAGATCAGTAATGACAAGAATTGAAGCAGACCCCAATGTAACTGAGACGGGCTTTGTTGAGTATGACTCAGAGGAAGACAGTGACTGCCAGACTCCTATATAACTTCTGTTTGAGCTAACAATAGGCAGGAAAGCTTAAACACAGGAGAGCTTTGAAGTACCATAATTGTGGTACTTATTTTATTCAACAAGCAGATAGGTCTACAGTGAAGTCAAGGTTCAGTTGGCCAAATTTAAACTGACTACCATATATTTAAACAATGGTGAAAAATTATAGTGAAAATAGCTGGGTGTAGTGGAACACACCTGTGATCCCAGCACTTGGGAGGCTGAGGCAATAAGGTTGCCAGTTTGAGGCCGGCCTGGGCTACATAGCAAGACCCTAGTTCCAACAAACAAATTATAGTGCAACTACTTGTATTACCCCAAGAGTGATCTCTGGCTGTAAATATGAAGGGTGTACAGTAGTCATTCATTGGAGATGCATTTTGTGAAATTGTAATACTATTTTCTTAATACATTTGTTTTTAACACATAGTGTTACTGAATACAGACGATGGCATTGCTCCTCTAGAATAAGATTTTAAAGACTCACTGATTTAATGATTTGATTTCAATCCACCAAAAGTATTTAGAGAAAAATGGCTTTTCTCTTTCCTGAAATGTTTTCATAGAAGTTATTCACTGATAATGGATTTCTATTTGAAAACCATTCATTCTCAACTTGAATATTTGCTGTCCAGACTGAGAAGCTCTCAGAGGCAGAACATTATCTTAGAAGTGTTTTCTGCCACTGACCTTGATTCTTCATCTCAAGATGTCTTTTCAAAAACAATATGATTGTGGGTAAAAGCAGTGATAACAGGCCTGTTAGCTCCTGGAGGAACGTATTAATGGTCTTGGACAAATTCTTGACAGTGATGTTGATGAGCTCATAATGGAAAGCTTTAGAATAAAAATAAAATACTAGTTCATTTTGAAATGTGCCATGTAGTACAAGAAAGATAGTTTTTTAACAGCTTTATTGAGATATAATTTACATACCATAAAATGCACCCACTATATATAGACATGTAGTGAAAGGATTTTTAGTAAATTTATAGAATTGTGTAACTATCACCAAAATCCATCTTTAGAACATTTCTATTACCTTCCAGAATTACCTAGGGCCTACTTGCCATCAATCTCTCTTTCACCCCCAGTCCCAGGTAATCATTGATCTGTTTCCTATCTTTGTCAATTTTCTTTTTCTGTACATTTTATATAAATTTTATTTTATGGCATTTTATTTTATGGATGATATCAATTTACTTGAATGAATATGTGACATCGATTTATGGTTTACTCAATTTGCGGTTTAGAATGTTAAGGTTGTATTTAGACCCAGGGCATTTGTTGTTACATTAAACTTTAAATCAGAAGAATTCAACTGGCAGTACTGTTTCTCGATCATTTTTGGAATAATGCGGTGACTGAGGAATTTAATTGTATGGCTAGAGGTATATTAGTGTGGTAATGACTTGATTAATAGTAACAATAATAGTATCAGGTTGACATTTGTGGAATATTGTGTTTAGGTATTCTACTGGGGGTAAGATGCTTTCTTCTCCCTTAATCTTCATAAAATTTGACAGATGGAGAGTATTCACTTTTAGAAACAACATTAGTAAAACAAACTCAGAGAGGTTAATTAATTTGCCCAAGACCACACAATGCTGTCTGAATCCAAAGTCTGTCTGCTTTTGGCTGCTGTATGAAGAGTTGTCTGCAGCCATACAGCTTTGGCATCTGATCCCATCAGATCTCTGAAGCTAAGCAGGGTCAGGCCTGGTTAGTCCTTGGATGGAAGGCCACCTGGGAATACCAGGTGCTGTAGGCTTGGGAGAGGAACCTGGCAGCCCACTTTTGAAACAACCTTGAAACAGCCATCAAAAACCCTATGAAGAGCAGAGAAGTACTAGCATGGCCCAGTGTCAGGGAGTGTTTCTTTCTGTTGTACATAGGGTTGCTATGAGTTGGACTAGACTCCACGGCACCTAACAACAACAACAACAACAACTTCAGAATTATTTATCTTGAGATTCTGTGATTTACACCTTTTACAACTTTCCAGTTCTTTCCATTTTTTTCAGCACTGAGATGTGTCCTTGAAGTTATCCTTTTTGTCTTCTGTACATATTCTGCTATTTAAAAGTATTAAGAGAAAAGAGAGACAAGAAGTTAGAAATAAGCACCAATCTCTGAGGTGAATATTAAAGTGATTAGGGATCTCCTTGTGAAATGAAAGAGGCAAAAACAGAAGAGAAATTTAAACTATGAAATAAAGGCATGGACAAGTATACAGCAGAGAAATATAAAACAACCTTGCAAGGTTTGAAAGGAAGGGAGACAGTTCAGGTGTTTAGATAGGCATGAGGTGGTGGTTTCATAAATAGAGAGCTTTGATTAAATTTCTTGTTAGGGTAGAAATTATTTTAAAGGAAGAATCCTGATGGTTTCTCATGCTGGTGGGGCTGGAAGCAGATGAAGACTAAATGGTCTCTAATGCAGGTGGTCCTGACCCTAGAGGGTTATGACTCTGATTTAGGAGGCTGCAGCTGACTCCACTTTGTTTCACTAAAGACCCTGGCTTGCTACCTGGCTGGCTGTATTCCCCAGAAGCCTTTGCATTGATGCCAATCAATCCTGCCTGCTGCAAAGGCTTCTGGGTTATAAGCCAATTGGGGATGCTGCCAAATCTGTTGCTTATTCAGCAGTGAAATGAGGTGGCACTGTTAGCTTTCTTTCTTATTGTGCAGGTACCAGGAATGAAGTTTCAGTTGGAGAGAATATAAAGAGTAATCTGACTTTGAGGATTAACTGGGGATTGATAAAAGGGATTTCAGAAACAATAAACTATTTCACGTGTTTTCAGTAAGCTGCAGATTCAAGGTTCAGTTGTGCAAGTGGTTGGAAGTCATAAACTCCATTGGCCAAATTTGGATTTTCTTATTTAAATAAATGATAGTAAACAAAAGTGCATAATATTTGTATGTGGGAACTAGTTTTGAAAAACATGGGTCCATGGCAATTAGGGATTAAAATACTAAAGAAATACCTACATACATATAAAGGATTTGAAGCAGTTTCATAAAAACGCACGCGGTGCAACATGATTTTCAAAAAACACAACATAATCATTATGTAGGTTGATGCTGTTTCTATGTGTTTTATTTATTTATAGAATCCAGGGAAAATATACAATGCATAGAATACAACAGATCCAGAGACCAAGTGATTCTCAAAGTGTGCTGATTGACTAGCAGCATCAGCATCACGTGAGAACTTGGTAGAAATACAGATTCTCAGATGTTTCCCCCAAACTCACTGAATCAGAAACTCGGGGCGGAGGCCCAGCTGTCAGCATTCTAACAACACCTTTAGGTGATTGTGACTTGTCCTGAAGTTTGAGAACTCCTGGAATAACAAGATGGGAGTTTAGAAGTAAACGTAGTGGACTGTATCATAAACACCATTGAAGGCAGTTTGTTCCCATGCCCAGACTAACAGAGCAGGGAATCAAATGAGGAGCTGTCCTGCTTACACTCTGCGGTGTCTTGGCATTTTCCTTCCTTTCTATGCCAATCCATCTTTCACTTCCAGGGGGTCTTTTCTGTCCACACCAGTCAGAAATGCTTTCTCTTTTGGGACACCTATAGGTTTGAATTCCTTTGGGTCTAACATTCTTTTAGCATTTAATGTAAACTCTCTTGTTAATTATTATTTCCTATATATTTTTCATATGCTTGTATGAATATGAATGTGTATAGACTGACACACACACACACACACATGCTAGCTCCCCAAAGAACCATCTTTGAACAGGACCACAGAATCACTTTCATCCTACACATGCTCTATTGCATCACCTTAACTTGGTTTCTTTACAGTGCTTTCTTCCTTGAAATTATTTGTTCCCTGATTTTTGTCCAGAGAATTCCATGTCAGTTTATCTCTCTTGATCCAGGTCCCAGAACAATGCCTGGCACATGGTAGCTGTGAGGTGAACAATGAGTGATGTTTATCTTTCCTGATCTAGACTGTAAGCTATTAGAGAGACAGGGCCTGTAGCTCAACATGATATGAAAAATGCACAAATAAAGAGACGGACATAGCATCTGGGGCACAGGAAGCATTCACGTGGTAATTTCTTTTCCCTACTCCTTTTCTCTCTCACTGTTCTTGTGGCTCTCAGCTTTTAGCAATTCTTTTCACTGAGTCTGAGCAAACAATTGAGAGTATTAAAGCTTGGTTTCAGCAATTAGAAAATGAAAAGGAATATATCAGTGCTCTCTACGTTTTGATTTTGTACAAATTATTTATTTTGTGGATAATGTACGGTTGTGAGCTACAGATAGGAATTCCTCAAACTGAAATTCATGCTGAATGGTTAAAGTTTGTAACATAGGCTTACAATTCTTGCCTGAAAGATTTGAGTTCCAATATGCTTTGGAATCCAGTTTTTTCTTTTTCTTCAGATTTTGAAGGGTGGCATTAAAGGTACACACAGAGTAGATTTTACAATCCCTGTGGTTGAGGGTCTAAGGCAGCACTGCTCAAACAGAAAGGCTCACAAACAGATATCTACCTAAACTGGGAAAGTGAAAAGTACCAAAAGTCTTGAGGTCAATTCAGGTTTGGTTATCTGACCAAAGGAATTTCCTACAAACTTACAAAACTTTGGTTTTTAAGAACTTTCGGTTCTGAACTTACACATAAGAACTTGCAGAGCAGGCTACTCTATAATGGGAACTATTATCTACATTTTAGGTTTATTTTTTGTGTTCAGAAGCTACATTCACCCACAATTAACATTTGAAGCACTTGAAGTTCAGGTATGTTAAACAACTTGATCAAAGTCACAATGATGTCTGAATTTAAATGTACATGTGGCTCAATGCACTTGTTTTCATTATAAAGCACTGTCTCTTAGAATCATATGTTAAAGTTAAAAAGGACCATAAAGATTGCTAAATATACCTTCTTCATTATACATTGAATGACAAGGAGGTACTGAAAGCTTGCCGTCTATAATGACATCACTAGTAAGGGGCATGTCTGCAGCTATACCAATGTGGTGTCAGATCCCCTCATCTCGGAAGCTAAGCAGGGTCGGATCTGGTTAGGAATTGGATAGAAGACTGGCTGGGAACACCAGGTGCTGTGGGCTTGGGAGAAGGACCTGGCAACTCATTCCCAAAAAACAGTCAGCCATTGAAAACCCTATGAATAGCAGATAGCACTGACAATAGTGTTTCATCTGTTGTACATAGGGACTCTGTGAGTAAGACACCAATTCAATGGCACCTAACAACAAGAAGTAAGGGGCATAGCCCAGAACTCTGGTCTTTTCATGACTACTTCTATGCTCTCTCATTTCTCATACTGACATGTAGTTTCTAAATTATTTTTCTTGGAAATTACAGTTGTAGATATAAAGGCAGTTTGCTAATAGGTTCTATTTCCGATATCAGCTCCCAAAATGTTTTGACCAAACCATTTGGCTCTCTGTGTTTTGTAATCAAATACCTAAGTGCTGGTAATGCCTACTTCCTCAGGTTCAAGCCAGGGGTTTTATTTACTTGGGCATAGCTAGAGTATATTATAATTCCCTGTTTCCTTAGTTACTTTCAGGAGTAAAATAAGCAATTTCATTTAAAATTAATAGCCCAATCTTACTTCTGCTTTATTCACTGAGGGAAACCTTATAGTTAACTGCAATTTTGGTTATTTTCAGTGCAACTTCAAGGGAATTCTTTGATAGCAGCCAACTGATGTGATGCGCTTTGCTGCTTTTAGACAAAGTTGTGTGTTGGAGCAGTGAGATACTCAGGGAACCACATTTCCAGTCAAACCAAATTACCTTGTTGTCTGCCTGAGCACTTTACAGATTTACACACTTTCTCAGCAAGATTTGCAGGTGTCAGATTTTTGTAAATCAAGGGATTGAAGCATACTAGAGAAATTCACGTTTAGAGTAGTAACAGGATTCTTCATTTTACTGAAGGCAACTGATTCAGGGAAAAAGAAATTGAAGGTTTTTGGCAGATTAAAAGGATGTAGATCTAAACTTGACATGTATTAGTTTTACTTTTTCTTTCAGAGATAGAAATTCAATGCTGTTAATTGTAGGAGATTTCAGGATTTGTGCATGCCTGAGTAGATTATGTTCCCTACTTCCATAAAGGATATATGTGTGATGTCATTATGTAAGAATTAGAAGCTGGGTGCCTTGGTGCATGCCTATGGCTGAGGTAGGAGGATCATGAGTTCAAGGCCAGAGGCAGCCTGAAAATGGGGCTGAGAGTGTAGCTCAATGGTGGAGCCATTGTCCAGCATACATGAGGCCCTAAGTTCAACTTCCTAGTAACACACACACACACACACACACACACACACACACACACACACACACGAGAGAGAGAGAGAGAGAGGGGGGGGAGAGAATTAGAAATAGGCAATACCTCATTATTTAATAAATTTAGTAGATTATTTATATTTTACTATCATACCCATAATTATTAACACATTAATTATACACATTAGATTCACTGTGATTCTTCTGTACACGATACATCATGCATTGATCATGTCCATCCCCCTTCTTCTACCCTCATGCCCCCCTGCCTGTTCCCACTTTCCCCAGCATCATTCCCAGTCCCTATAATCCCTATTTAGTAGGTTATTTTTCAAGAAACAGTAAATACAATTGTGGTATAACAGCTTGAGAGGGATAGAGTCAGAGGAAGAAAGGAAAAAGGTGAAAGAAGGAAAGATGTGGACTTCAAACAGATCCAAGGCTCTGTGCAGTGAGCTCTTGGTTCCTCATTCTCTATCCCTCTAATCTTGAAAGTAAAGAAATTAAGTCTGATACTCTTATACTTCATTTTCAAAGACTGAGGCTGTGCTTAGATACTGGTCAGTAGCCTAGGAAACATTCCTGCTGGTCCCACTCTGATAGAAACTGGAGTCAGTAGAACATGCTGGCTTCATGCTTGGGTTCTGGAGTCAGCACCACCTAAATCTGGATTTGAATTTTTGCCACCAATAGTGTTCTTTTCTTCTCTACTCATTGAGTTTCTCATCTATAAAATGGGAGGCAGTACAGCATACTGGGTAACAGCCTTCCAGACGGAAGTAGACCTCCCACTTGGAATCTCAAATCTGCCAGGACAAGTTTCATAACATTTCTATGCCTTTTATCTTCATAAGTGAAGCGGGATAATAATTATATATGTTAGGAGAATTTAAAAAATAATATTTGTAAAGCACTTAGGACAATGCCCAGCAGATAAAAATCCTGTACCAGAATCTGTGTCTCTTCATCTTTTCACTTACCCAGAGGCTCTCAACTGGGAATGATGTTGCCCCAAGAGTGTGTCAGGCTGTCTGGAGGCATTTTATTTGTCAGAACTGAGGGGATGGTAAATGCTAGGGGATGTTGCTAAACATCCTGCAATGCAAAGGCAGTTCTCACAATAAAGAATTATCTGTCTCAAAATGTTAGTGTGTTAGCCCTTTTGGCAACTTAGTTCCCTTCGAACCAGGATTCTTCTCCATATCTTCCACCCTGGTCTGGATCCTCCATCCCAAATTCCATAACTTTCCCCCTGGTACCTGCACTGGGTTGAACCCATAATGTCAGTTCTCGGCCTAGATGAAGCTTCTGTTGTTGGTAAGTGCTGGGTGGTCTGTTTCCTGGTATCTTTTTTGATGGGTTCACATCCCATCATGGATGTTGGCTGGACATCTCAGTTATGATTTCCTGGGATTAGGATCCACATTAGAGGAAAAAATAAAGGCTATGATCTTGATCATTTTTTCCCCTGCATCTTGGGGCTGGTGATGTCTGACATTTTGATTTCATGGCAGACTGTTTCTCAACTCTGCTTCCTTTGACTCTAATCTTTAATCTCCTTTCCATAAGATTTTCCTTTTTGTTCAAAGTTTTCTTTCTTCCCCTGAGCACTACACTGCCCACTTCCCTCAGAGAAGCTTATCTCTCAGGAACTTTTGATCCAGATTATCCTTTTGGAAGCAGAACTTGGGTTCAGTTCTGCACTAATCTTTTTGGAAAGTCCAAAGGCAGAGCCTACTATCTTCTTCCTGAAGTCTTTTTATCTCTGAACTTTGAGTGTTTTACTTCTGTCTTGGATCTTGGCATGAGTCCTGAGAAATGGGTCTTGAGCTAGCACCTTTCCATCTCCTCATTTCAAGGGAGCTGGAAAAAAGCCAATTTTCTTTTCATGGCAAGTGTGATGGGGCAAACATGGGCCTTGGAGACTTCTAACCTGCATTCAAGTTCTTACTACGCACCTTACTGAACATGGGAAAATTATCATTCATCTCTCTGATATGAATTTCTTCTTTCATAAAATATCAGTGACAGTGTGATATTGTTAGAAGAGGCTATGTGCTAAGGTGTGGCCTGGTTATGTTTGAATTCAACCACTTGTTGGGTTGATTGTATGTTCTTGGCCAAGTTACATAAATTCTCAGTTTCCACACCTGTAAAATGTGTGTGACACTAGAACTATCTCTTTGTGGGGATGGGAAGATTAAATGAGGGCCAATATCTGAATTCTTTGGAATAGACCTTCCATTTACCTCCTCGTCAATCCTGAGCCCCTGGAGGGGAGAGACTATGGAATGGGGAGTGAGCAGCATTGCAGACAGCTGAGCCTGGCATAGTTGGGGCAAAGTGGCCTGGCCTGGAATCCCAGAGGAAATGTGGAGATTTTCCTTTCTGAAACAGCTCTCCAAATGTGGTGACATGACACAGGGTGAGCACATGGGAGCCTATGTGAGCCTTTTCACAGAGGCAGTGATGTTTTGGGAAAGGAAGGTATCATTATATGCTTATGCAGGGAACCTAACTTTTGAGCTAGTCTAAGGAAGAAAAAAAAAAAAAACTCTTAGACTCTCAGCTTTTTGAAACTGCAAGTCACCCAAGAAGGGTTCTATATAACTTTTAAAGGACAGCATGGTGCTCCATTCAGATCCTCTTGGCTCTCTTTTCTATGTCTGAACACCCTACCCCCTCTTGCTTCCACCACCTGCCTCAGCCACTCAACTTGAGAGGAATTCCCTTGGGCTATGGGATGTTTTTCAGGTACCAGGAGAGAGCTGGAAGGGCCTAGGAGTTTCCATCACTCCAGGGCAGAGCTTGCCAGTGACTGACAGGTATGGGAGCTGACAGCCTGGCTCTAGTGCCTCATGGAGATGTTATTTTTTCTCTGGAGTTTCCATGCTGTACTGTGTGAGACACAGTCTGTGGCACTTTGCCTAAAATTGCATGTTGCTTGCCTTCTTTTTCTGAAGAGCACTTCTTTAAAAAATTTTGTGCACAGGAATCCTTGTCTCAAGCTCTGCTGCTGCAGACATCAATCTAAGGGAGCACTTCTGTGAGATTTTCCCCATATCTGTGCCTCATGGCAACATGCATCCCTTTTCCTAAGGGTCTAGGGTCAGGAATGGAAAATAATTAGAGAAGTCATTTTTCTGTATTATATGGTAAGAAAGAATTACCCATTTTATAATTTCACATAGTTTACATGGTTGTAATAAATTGGCTTTTCATTAGATATCAAAACTGAGTATCTTTACATATTGTTGTTATTAGGTGCCATCAAGTCAAGTCCTACTCATAGCAACCCTACGTACAGCAAATTGAAACACTTCCTGATTCTGTGCCAGGCACATGATCTTATTTATGTTTAAGCCCATTGTTGCAGACACTGTGTCAATCCATCTGGTGGAAGGT
Organism: Pedetes capensis; assembly: GCA_007922755.1. Lineage (NCBI taxonomy): Eukaryota > Metazoa > Chordata > Mammalia > Rodentia > Pedetidae > Pedetes > Pedetes capensis. Next base: position 38,155 of record VMDO01019548.1, read on the forward strand.
TTTCCTCTTTTGCGTTGACCTGCCACTCTCCTAAACATGATGTCCTTCTCCAGGGATTGATCTCTTCTGACTACATGTCTGAAATATGTAAGACGCAGTCTAGCCATTCTTGCTTCCAAGGAGCACTTTGGTTGCACTTCTTCTAGGACAGATTTGTTGGTTCTTTTGGCAGTCCATGGTATATTCAATAGATGTCTCCAGCACCACAATTCAAAAGCATCAATTCTTTTTCTGTCTCTCTTGTTCAGTGTCCAGCTTTCACAACCATATGATGTGACTGAAAATACCATGGCGTGAGTCAGACGCACCTTCGTCTTCAATGTGACATCTTTGCTTTTCAATACTCTAAAGAGATCTTTTGCCACAGCTTTTCCTAGAGCAATGCATCTTTTGATTTCTTGACTGCTGCTTCCATGAGTGTTGATTATAGAGCCAAGCAAAGCAAAATCTTGGACAACCTCAATCTTTTCTCCATTTATTGTGAAGTTGCATTCTGACCCACTTGTAAGGATTTTTGTTTTGTTGATGTTTAGTTGAAACCCATATTGAAGGCTATGATCTTTGATCTTCATCAATAAATGTTTTAAGTCCTCTTCACTTTCAGCAAACAGAGTTGTGTCATCTGCATAACACAGGTTGTTAATGAGACTTCCTCCAGCCCTGATGCCCTGTTCTTCCTCATAAAGTCCAGCTTCTTTGATTATTTGCTCAGCATATAAATCTCTACATATTAGATATATAATGTATAGATATATAATTTTAATAACTAGGACTACAACAATGTTAGTATTTTCTCCTAGATTTAAGATACAATTATTTTATGTTATTACTATTATTAGTATTTTTTGGTGCTAGGGCTTGAAGCCAAGGCCTGGTACATGCTCAGAAGTTTTTACCACTAAGCTACACTCTCAGCCCCATATATATTGTTTTATTACATAAATGTTAAGGAAGTGTTTATAGACTGTCTTGGGAATCCAACTACAATTTATGCTCCCCATTTGGGGAAAATGTGTTCTTAGCTCCAAATTCATGACCTGAGGGAAATAACTTATTAACAGAGATAGATGACCTATATTGAGATATTTTTAACCTGGTCCTCTGGAGTACAGTTAGTGAGAAATTCATTTATATTGCAAACATTTATGTGCCTACTGTGTGCCAGATACTCTGTTTGGGACTGTGAGCAGAAAGATTGTCATTAGAATGTGTTCTTTTCTCTGAAAACTTGTAGGATGCCCATATTGTCCCTAGAATAACATTTTTTTTGTTGATACACCTTGCTATGGGTAGAATTCCAT
>VMDO01019549.1:0-39450 GCA_007922755.1 Pedetes capensis
TATGTGTTAATCAAAAAATTTAAAAATTGCTTATAGAGATAGAAATGTTTACTACCATGATTTGATCATTACAGACTGTATACATGTATTTAATTATCACATTATATCCCCCCAAATTTGCACAATTAAAAGAATATTTAATAAAGTTTAAAATAAGTACAAGCAGAAAGTAACCATGTGCTAATTGAAAAGATTAAGAAATAAAATTCTGGAGACACTCTTTAGAACTGGTCTTTGTGTTCTAGAGTTGATATAAGAGATATCTTATTTTCTTTTTAAGAGTAAACATGAATAAATATGTATTTTATGTTTTACTTTTCTTGAGAAAAGGTTTTGCTATGTAGCCCAGGCTGGCCCAAACCCACAATCCTCCACCCTCAGCCTCCCAAGTGCTGGGATTATAGGAATGTGCCACCATGCCCAACTGGATAAACATGTATTTACTTGAGTTAAGAACTGGCTTTGTTTCCCATAGCTGCAAAGCAAGGCAGCAAGAGAGACCATTTTATGCTATACAATAACCCAAATGACACAAGTATGCAGAACTTTTCAGCAAATGTTTGATTTTATAGTAAATGTTAGCTTCCAATGATTAATTAGAATAGATATACTTTTCACAGGATGTTAATTTGTTCTTCCAACTGACATATTTCCATCAAGAACACTCCTCTTAACAAAATCGGCATTTAGAACACATATACAGCACATTTTCTTTCATATCAGATGAAAACAAGAATAGTCAAAACATGCACACCAAGGCTTACCGAGGTATACAAGTATCCCTCGCTGTTCATTGCCAAATATAGCTTGGTTTGAACTCCTTGAATAGCCACCACTCGAAGACCCACAGGGATAAGGTTAAACAGAGCTGAAATTTAAAAGAATGTGAAAACAATGTTACAATTCTGGATTTCATAGCTTTCCACTGTTTCCAGCAGGACTACCTGGTTCTCCAAAAGTAGTGTAGACTTGGTAAGTATAGTCAGATATATATTTAGACACAGGGATAGAGTCGCATTCTACCTTTTATTATACTTGATTCATGGTCACTTAACTAGGGCTATAAGTACATATTCTCAAATACTCCAGGGAAAGTAAAAGACTTTGGTCCCAATTCCATGGTTTTTACAGTGTTGGAGGTGGGCAACCTCAACACTTCTGGGAAGATCCAGTGCCAGGAATTGGTCTGCAAGTTAAATAGTGTCATTCTCCACAAAAGTTTCAAGCAGCTCTCCTAGATAGCTGCTGAGATTTCCGAGGCACGGTTATGATCTACCAGTTGGGGAGAGAATCCTAGACTCTCAGACACTAATCCAACACCCTCATCTGAATTATCTGTACCACTTCCAATGCAAAAACCCCAAAATAAATTGAGGCCTTGCAAAATAGTCATTTTGTAGTCCTATGTTCCCAGAGTAGTATTTCTTAAAGAACTGACATTTTCCAGGATAAGAGTTGAGAGGGTTCCTGGCTGTTAGTCTACAAGAGTAAGGACTATAGGAATAAAAATAATGGATTTGAGAGAGGTGTGTTTTATTATTTTATTCTTTTCTGCAAAACCAGTTCCAGGTGGGCAGCCAATTGGTGTTGATGAGGTCTTCATTTCTCCATTTGAAGGTCTGGTTGCGTGAAACTTACACCCAGGCTCTCCTCACAACCACACACACTCACTAGAGACAACCAGTGGGTGTCCTCCCACTACCAGCTGTCTACTCCCTCCCACACCACGAATAAAAATAAAACAGTACATTTTTAACACATAGTGCTTGCCACACACATCTTTTGAAAATAGCCCATATACCTTTCTCTTAGGAGTCATAGACCAATGTGGATGATTTTTGCCTTGTTTTGTAGGTTTATGGAGAATGATAAATTAGTCTGTTATTTCTGTGAACGTCTATAAAGGACTCACTCTGTGGTTAAGAATAGGTTTTGTGGGATGACTTATCTACATGCATACACATGTTGCTGCAGTAGGTAAGGTAATACAGGTGAAATATATTAATGAGGAACTAAGTATTCCTTGGTGATCCTACAATGTATCTTTCCCTTAAAATCAGGGCATTACCAAAGAGCAGCTAGGACATATTGTACAATTCAAAATACAAGTGTTCCTACCACATGCCACTGATGGGACTTCATTCAATACTCATCATATTAAAAGCTGTGCCCTTCTGTTACATGAGGTAAAGGCAAGTCATTACACAGACTGAAAACCAGGATCTCATGCTATATCTGACAAGACAATGCATAGGCAGTAAGTCTGATATCTTTGAGCATGTCATATATATATGTCATATTTCTTTCTATTGACAATGCCTTTCTCACAGCAGTTCCTCAACCTGCATTTGTGGATTGATAGCAAATCATATGGTAAAAACATATTTTAGGGAAGCAATATATCATAATCTCATTATGTAAAAGCCCATAATTTTTTTTAATCTTAGATCTAAAAACAAACAAACAAAAACTTCCACATGTGTGGTTTAAATGCCACATTACTGTGTGCTACTTGTCAACTATAACACTAAGAAATGTCAGTAACCTAGCCTCGTTAATAGTAATACATGACGGACAATGACGAATGAAATTGAGAACTGTTTCTAGCACCTCATTTTTTACAATATTCTGAACCTTCTTAATGCAGTTTTTAACAGCAGTGCGGGGAGAGAGAGGGAGAAGGGGAGGGAGAGATTGAGATTGATTTGATTTTTGCTTTGTTTCCCAACCTTTCCCTGATTTGAGTTTTAATAAGCAAAAAATTCTTAAAATTCAAACATAATAAGTGCAGGAGATAGAGAAGCAAAGAACATCAGCAATTCATGCCTGGCATTATCTGTTCCTGAATAATGGTATCACATATACACTAAAACATGTACTCTAAATCCTGAGTTCAACCCCAGCACCACAAAAAAGGGAGAAGGACATGGCAATCCATTCCTGAAGCAATCCCAAAACAATCAGCCATTGAAAACTCTATTAGGGTTGCTATGAGTCAGACTGACTCAACCATACCTAACAACAACAACAAATTTCTATGAAGCCTGATTCAAAAACACAAAAACTCCAAAACAAAACAAAAACGTGAAGAAATCAGCAAAACAGAGCAGTTGGTCATAGATGCTGTTCCCATCTTTTCTTAAGATATCTAAGGTACATCATACAATGAGTTGGCTTCAAATTGGTCTAAAGGGGAAGTCTTTCCAGATAAAAATGCAAAGAAATTATATCAGGAGTAACCTTGGACAAAGTCACTGTCTTCCTATATGCCTTGGTTTTTCTAAATCTGGAGTATTTCTTCATAGACTTAAGATATTATTTTTATCAGGATGACAATATTCTCAATATGAGAAAACTATTGATTTCACTCGTTTATCTACGACACATTCATTAAATACCTAAAATGTCTCCTTCCATTTTGGCCAAAATTTTGAAGAAGTTTTCAATAAATAAAAGTTTCCTTACTTTTTATTTGTTCTCTCTTGTGTTTACATAAAAAAAACCACTTTCTACCTTGAAGGGACCATTTTCTCAGAGCTATGGACATTGACCTAGTTGGCACTCACTGTTTGCTGAACATTACACTGAAGTCATGATTCTTCATCACTTGAGCTAAGCTCAATTTCTCAAAGGCAGTAATTAATATAAATACATTGGAGAGACTTGACATACTGAACTGTTAATATATACTATTGAGTGTTTGAAAAGAGAAAATAAACTATCCTTTTAAAGTAGACTTCACTGCACCTGAGGCAGATACAATGAAACCACAGCCATGAAATGTCTATCATCTTTTCCTTTTCAGGGAAAAATACATAATTTATAATGGCTGATTTAATCATGATGAAATTTCATTGGACTGACATTTACCATTATAATAAATTTGCATAAAGTAAACTTAAATGCACAACGTCAAACATGTTTTTAGAAATGGCTATATCTGGATAAATGTGAAATGATTTGTTCTATCATGATCTTGTTTATCTTTTCAGAATTAATATAATGTAAAATCAACTAAATTAAACTAAATGAGGAAACTATGATAAAATTAAAATTAAAGGATTGGTAGAGTGCTTGATTAGCATGCACTGAGGTCTCAGGTTTGATTCCTAGCACTGTAAAAAAAATTAAGGAAAGAAAACTGTGAACCATAATACCAGGAATAAATATTAAGGAAATAATATATAAATGACTGATAGTTGAAATAAAAAAAAAAAACTTATGTTCTTGTTCCACTCATTTAAATTACTTAAAAATTAATATCAAGAAAACTGCTTGGCTTTGAGGGGAAAAAGTAAATTTGGATGGCCAGACTTCCATTTTGACAGACCAGTTTAATCATTAAGCATTTTTGTTTCATAATGGCTTATGTACCATAATATCCTCAGTGGGAAGCAAAGCTAGCTCCCTTGTTCTAGTCACTCTGGGCATCAAGGCTATATTCATGTCCCAGTGGCTTGCTATTTCTTTTGAGATACTTTCTATTTCTACGCATCATGTTATGGTAATACTTACCTTTGGTTGACTTACCTCTCTTTCTTTGAATCTGCTTAAACACAGATTCTCATTATTAGACTATGTTCTTTAAAGGTCTTCCAATATCAACATACAGAAATGCCATGCATATCAGAGTTATGAAGCAACCAAAGGCAGAAGCTGTACATATGTAGGAATGGAAGAGTAAAACCTACTACTTGATTTATAGATGTATAGTAAGAAAGAAGTGGAGCTTTGTGTGTGTGTGTGTGTTATGTATGTATCTCCTAAAATGATTACATACAGTGAGATCTTGATGAGTTTGGCAGATTGCTGCTAGTAAGACAGTACAATGAATCATCTATTTTTTTTAACTTTTCCTTTTCAGGAAACATATACGAATACTGGATTCAAAATATTTCTTCTCTGATGTGGACATGGAGAAGACACTAAAAATAGATGGGGGAAAACTTGACTGGGTGGGGCTCACTGGTAGCCAATCATGAACCTCTCTTTAATAATACCGAACAGACCAATTTTCCCAAGGCATTTTGGAAAATAGAGCAGCTTACGTCCCTTAATTCCTTCCCCAAACAACAATTTGTACATATAATTTTGGGGAATGTTTATTGCTAATCACTATGTACTAATGTTTGTTATTTGATTAATTTAAAGCCCTCTAGTTATGCCTTGGTAATTATTTTAACTAGAAGAGCGTGCATGAAAGAAAATCTAGGATTCATTCTAAAAATTTATTATCACAACAGTAACCCAGCATTTTGAAAACCAGCAAAGAACCACTTAATGTACAGATTCTTTGTCCTATGAACCAAAAGAGCTTTCTTCAAGGGTAATTGAACATGACTTCCTCTTGAGGTTGTAGCTTGGCCATCAGCCCAGGAAGCATTCCTAAAAGGTGCAAAACTCTTTATTGCTTAATATTGGGACCCTTGTCTTTGGCTTTGCTGTCGATAGCCATATAGTTCTAAAAAAGCTGACTCCTCAGCAGTCAGACCTACTTTCCTTGGCTGTTTTCTCAGCTAACAACAGGAACATTTCTAGGAATTATCAAAGTCTGATGGAAATTCAATAGAAATTGAGGAAAACAGAATCAATTGTGAGAATCATGAATTTTAGCTTTATGGAACATTTACTATGTCTGTATATTGTAAGAAAACACCAATTACTATCACTGAAGAGAAGGCTGCATTATTTGTATTTGTTCTTGTTGTTAGGTCCTCTGGAGTTGGGTCTGACTCATAGCGACCTTATGTACAACAGAACAAAACACTTCCCAACACCATGCCATGCCTGGCATTATGACAATGTTTCTCTACTATTCATAGGGTTGTCAATGGCTGATTGTTTCTGGAGTGGGCTATGGGTCCTTCTCTCAAGCCTACAGCACCTGGTATTCCCACATAGTCTCCCATCCAAGGACTAACCAGGCCTGACCCTGCTTAGCTTCCTATATCAGAGGGGATCAGATCCAGGGTGGTATGGTTGTAGACCTATTTGCATTTATGTTTTTATTATTCCAAATAAATGAAACATATGTAGTCTGGGGTTATGTAGCATCTTGGAATCAATTCTCTTCAATAATTAGAAACAAAAGGGGTGTTGTTTTTATGTATTTTCCTTTGTAAGTTCACTATTATGGTCTCTAAAATGGCCTTTATTTAAACCGTGGATAAAAATGAAGCATTAAAAGAGATGCCTTTACCCACACATGGATGTATCTCAATATTAAAACCCCAATTAGTCTCAAGAGGGGTATATGTGTAGGGAGGAGTGGAAGTGAAAGCTTGCAATGATGAATTCTCATGGTATGCAACCACTCCTGTCTCTTGGGATGAGACCCGTTCTTAAGAGTAGAGATAACATGCTATTTCAGGATCAGTGTGTGGGTGAGTAAATTTTGTGTGGGAAAAAGTAATAAATCCAAAGGACAGCCATAAATCTATCTATCTAGATTACCATGGAGATGACATTTGGATCAATCTGCAGATGGTGTCAACATTACTCACTCTCGTTCACTATTCTAGATGTTTTCATGTCCAACTTCCTGTAAGTGAACCTATGCAAACAGGTTCTGTGGTGTGACCAAATTTTGCATTCACTTAAGGAGTTGGCAAGGGTTATTTGCTTAAACAAATAAATACAAAGAATACAAAGTCAACAACATGCTGGCATACACTATTTATTTAGCAGTCACTTACTGTAAGTGCTGTCCTCGTCTTTGGTGCCATCAATGGTTCCATCTGCCTGCAGCTGCAAGTGGTAGCCTTGCCGGCTATATAGTTTGGTAACTATACCCTTAAGCTGAGGCTCTGCAAAGAGAACAAGGGTTTGAATCAATTGATAAACTATGCATATGTACTTAACAAGACTCAGAATTCAAAATTTGAATTTCATCTACAATTTTTCACGGGAAAAGTGGAACTACACTTTGAAAGAGTCCTCTGGAAGGAAGAAGACATTATAAGTTTGAGAATATATCTCCCAACAGCTGAAGAAATATTTGATTTCTACCTTGCAACCCTGGTAAATCCCTAAAGCTTCTGACAGCATCCACAGTTTCTGATAGCTGGTCCTGTGGCTTAGAGAATGGTTCTCTACCTCACTGAGCATTCTGAATGGTTGGCAAGTGGCATATTCTGCCTTTTTAACAATGTGCCACTTTTCATGTGGAAGGAAAAGGAGAAACGAGATAATTTAGAGTGATTTGGCAACTAGGGACCAAAAATCCGCTAGCAAAGACTTCCTTCAGAATTACCAAAATTTGAATAAATAATTCTCTCCCTTCTAAGAAGGCTGAAACGCATAATTCACCTCGAATCCCATCAAGGGATCTATATCTAGAAAACTGAGGCTTCTCTACAAAAATGGGAGGAGGGAAATAAAACAACCATCACCATACCCTATCATGTTAATTATTTTTAAGGAAATGGATGTGAAAAGAACAATGTCTTTGTTGATGGGGAGGAAAGAAAATCAGTTCATTTGCAAATTCAACACAAGAAATATGATTACCCAAAACATGAGCTCTTGATTAAAATGATTCTCAATTATGAATCACCATAGATTAATCAAGCACTTAATTTACCAATAACAGCCATGTTATCCTAAATTTGCTTTTGTTGAATAAACACCTGCACTGAAATTACATTTATGTGATTATTTGAGCTACATAATCATGCTCTGCAACCGCTTAAGCCTTTTTAAAACAAACCTAATTCACAGCTAATGCATTACAAACTTTGTGCAAACAGAAAACGTATGTCTGCGGTTCCATCCCAGGGCTCATAGAACACATAAATAGGGAAATAACAGATGGATAGTAAGTCTGATTTGTGGTAATATTTGTGTAGTAAAAGGTAAGGAAAGTGCAAAAGATTCATCTGGTTAAGAATGGCAAGTAAGCTGTATGTTTTCCCTGAAGGTCTACCTTGACGCAACCTGACACCTAGAGCTACCAGAATTTCTCCTGTCACTGGAATATCGCGCCACTCTTATCAGTGAAATGGTTCAAAAGGACCCACAATCTGGCGATGAGTTAAAGTTCCCTCTTTAATCTTGCTTTTTAATCCCAAGGAACCACAGTTTTATTAGTCCAACCAGATCACTAAACTCTCTGCCGCAAGGTTCTAGAAATCCTACCCCCCCCCCCCCCCCCCCCCCACCGCCAGCAAACATTTCAAAGCTGCACCACAAGTCAAGTCTGTCCCAAAAAGCTTGAAAGTAATCAAAGAAACTGAATGCTTAGACAGCGGAAACCCACATTCCTCGCGGGAGGAAGCTGGAGGGGAAGGGTCTGGCAGGCGGAGATAAAGGCAAGAGAGGGATTCCCGGAGTTTTCCTGGAGGTCGGGGCAATGGGCTCTGCCCAGCTTCGCTCCTGCAATTTCCACGCCACACACGATAGCGTGTCTGGGTCACGCCTTCCAAAACCCCATAGGGCATGCACACACACACACACGCATGTGACATGTCTTAAGCTACGGCGCACCTTCTGGGCAGAGTATGCCCCCAGGCTCTGCGCCTGTCCCAGGGCAGTTGCAATGCAGCAAGCCTGTTACTGTTGCGAAGGAAGCAAGAAAGCAATCGCCTTCCCACGCACGCACACGGACTAGGTGGCCACATCCGTCCAGCACGGGCTACAAGATAAACTCACCAACGCTTGCATGCCCACCCCCAACCCCTCCACACTCGTAAAGTACGCGACTAAAAGAAAGAAAGGAAAAAAAAAAAACATGCTAAAGCCCCTTCCGACCTGGTCTCCTTCTGCGCCTCTTCTTGGAGCCAAAGAGTTTGACCCGGGAAAAGACATTTAACTTGTTTTTGTCGCAGCTGGTCTTGCCTTTGCTGGGGCTGCTGACACACTTGCAGGCGTTGGATTTCTCGCGCTCGCGGGCTTGCCTCTTCTGCCGGATCAGCGAGCTGGCGATAGCAGCCGCCATAGCCACGACGCCCACCACCACCACTTCTTCCGCGGCCCCTCGCTGGGTTCGCCTCCGCCGCTCCCGCGCTGCCTGGCGCCTGGGCCGCCGCGATCTCCTCGGCCGCCGCTCGCCCGGGCTTCTGGGCACTCGGGCTTCAGGCGAGGAGGGGGCTCAGCATTGCCGTCCGAGCTCCCGAGGCGGTGGGCCGCTGGCTGCCTGGGTCCGAGGCGGGATCGCGGGCGAGCCGGGCGGGCGCAGGCGGAGCGGCGCGGCGGCGTGCGCTCGGCCCCGGAGCCCCGAGGACGCTGTGCCAGTCCGGGCGGCTCGGGTCGGAGTTTCGCGGCACCCCCCGCCCTGAGGCGCGCGGAGGGGGCCGGCGGAGGGAGGCGGGCGGAGGGAGAGCGCGGGCTGGGGAGAGGCCGCGAGCGCGGGCGGCGGCGGCGGCGGCGGCGGCGGCGGGGAGGGAGGCGGCGGCGCGGGGGAGCGCGCCCTCGCCCCGGCCCCGCGGCGCTGCCACTAGTCCGTGCAACTTCTTGGCCTGCTCAGCGGCAAAAGTTGGCCCGCGCCGGCCTCCCGGGAGGGATCAAACAGGTAATGGCCTTGCATGGTCGCTGGGGCTGGGGCTGCGGCCGCCGCGGCTGCTCTGGGCGCGGCACCGTCGCAGCGCAGGAATTCGGTGGCTGCAGGCGCCCTCCTGAAGAGCGCGACGGCCTCCCGGCGGCCCCTCCCTCCCGGAGCCCAGCCCAGGGCCGGCCCCCCCCCGCCCCTCCCCGCCCCCCCGAGGCCCCAGCCCGCCGCTCCGGCCAACACCTGTAGGGGCTTAGGCTCAGCCCGGTGGCCCGAAGCCTTTCCTTGCCCCCCGCCCCCAAGGAGCTTTGCGAGGAAGCGGTGATGGAGGAGGCACCCGGGATGAGGTAGTTGGATTGAAGGAGCGGGGTTTGCTCGGCTTTGGGGCGGGGAGGAGCGGGGTGGGGGTGGTCCGTTAGTGTTTGACTCTTAGCTGGCCAGACTGCGCCTGGGCTTGGAGCCCCTGGGAGTTCCCCAGACCCCTGCCCCGGGCTCACGTACACCCCCACCCGCTGAGGGATTTCACATGGCGACACTTGTAGCCTTTTTGGGAGAGGAGGCCAGGGCTCCCAGACGGACTCGGCCTCCGCGACAGCGGCAGCAGCAGGCACTGCAGAGCTGTGCCCGCGCACCACGCTGCCACCCAGCGGTTTTTGCTGACTTTTCATTTCGTGCCAATTTGTGCTGGCCGAACCCTGCTTTTCCTGGGAGCCCTCCTCATCTGTCCGATCCAGTCTGGAATCCACGCAGCGAGCTTGGGTCATGCACTATAGGCAATATCTGGAAAATGAACCGCCCAGTCTATTTAAACTCTGGCCCTTCTCCAGTTCCCTAATATCTTCCTTTTTGTCTGTTCTCAACCTCAGGCGGCCCACCTCTCTACAATCCAGGAATCGAGTCTGGCTTTTTGCTGGCTTCCCTGTATCCACAAGTTCTTCCCTGTCCTTCTCCTACCTCAGTAAAGAGAACGGTCCATCCACATCCCTACCTTCAAACAGGCACAAGTCTATTATTATTTTACTTGATTTCTGAAGCCAAACAAGAGACCCCAAATAGTAGGGCTGCTCTCTCTTGGAGCTGCCACTACACTCCTGCATTTTCTTTGCTGGACATCTTCCTCCTCCTTTGCAGATCTTTTCAGAATTGATGAGGATGCAAACCAAAAGCATGGCTTCTCCCCAAGATTCCAGCTCTTTTTACTTGCCTGACCTCCCAACAAGCTCAGCCTCAGCAACACGGAAACTTTCAGGCTACTTCAGCCCATCAGAGCTGAATCCCCTGAGCCCTCCACAGATTTCCTTGCTTCAGAGGAGACGCTGCTGCTACCCACTCCTTTCCCCTCCCCAATTTTGAAATGTCTCCTGTGCCATCAGAGGCGGCACTGTGTTCGCAAGGCTGCAGTGAAAGCTACAGGGGCTGACGTGAATACTTAAGGAGAATGACACCGCCGAAGGGTCTGAAACTCCCTGCCTAGGCCTTTGGGTCTTTCCAAAGGAAAAGGGCACTTCACACTTTAATCAGTATTGGAGGGAAACCCCTGCTCTGTCTTCATTGGACCTTGAACTCCTTGACAGTTGGGAGGGGCTCTAGTTCACCACTATATTCCCATCTTCTGGCACAGATCTTATTGTCTAGTCTTTGTTGTTGTTAGGTGCCACTGAGTTAGTGTCCAACTCATAGTAACCCTATGTACAACAGACAAAACACTATTGTGCTTCTCTGCTCTTTATAGGGTTTTTAATAGCTGTTTTGGGGGAATGGGTTTCCAGGTCCTCCCAAGCCTATAGCACCTGGTGTTCCCAGGTGGGGAAGTACTAACCAGGCCCAACCCAGCTTAGCTTCCAAGATCTGATGGGATCCGATGCCACAGTGGTACAGCTGCAGGTGTCTAGCCTTTACTCAGAAAAATTATTGAAAATAATTGATGAACAGCTGATATATATTGGTTCTGAAGGGAAGATGTTGTCCACTTCAGAATAGGAGCAATCGGTAAGATTTCAGGAACCATGAAGGGAAATAATCTCACCAAAAGAGAGGTCAGAAGAAGCTCAGACCAGGGTCAGATATTTGGGGTGTGGGACAGACAGGTAAGAGGTCCTTGTTTGTTTTGTTTTTACCTTCTGCTCAGCATGTATCTACCACCAAGGCCCTTGGTTTCCTACTGTTGCTTCTCTCTTGAGACCCTGAACCAGAGCAGGCATGGAAAAGCTAAAGAAGGAGGAAGTTTTCATTCAGGAAAGGGATAGATTTTGGAAAAAATGAGGGGATAGTATTGAAGAAATGAGAGCAGCTCTGCCACACTGTTTCCTTTTCCACTTGTCTTCTTGGAAAGCTCTTACATTTGCTCATTCAAATGCCATCCCTAAGGTATTTTCAGGATGCCTGTAGAATTACGAGTATGGCCACTCTGTGGCAGGTATCAGAGGTAAACAGACCCATGAAAGACTTCAAGAATATATGATCAGGAAAGGGGAACTTACCATTACAAAGTTGCAAACACAAACATAAGTACATCAGCTCAGTTTCTACCCCCTATCTACTAACCACTTCTGCAGCCATACCACCCTGGCATCCAATCTGGTGTGGTCTCGGAGGCTAAGCAGGGTCAGCCTGGTTAGTCCTTGGTCACCATGAGTCGGAATTGACTCAACGGCACCTAACAACATCTACCAGCCACAGCTTTTTAGAGAATTAAAGTCCGTGCCATAAGCTCCTGGACCCACAGGGCTAAAGCTGACACCTTGATGATTCCACAGCTGTTTGCAGATGTATTTCTTGCTTGAATCCTTCTCTTCAATTATTTTTTATAAAATTCATTTTTGGCTAATATATACAGACATAAAAATTGTACATAATGGGGTTACCATGTGATGTTTCAATATAAGTGTACATTGTATAATGTATAATGTTTAAGTTAGGTTAAATATATCTCCTTAAATATTTATTACTTCTTTATCATGAAAACACCAAAAATCATTTCTTCTAGCTTTTGAAATGTACAATACCTTATTGTTATCGATAGTCGCCCTGTCTGCAGCCATTGCACCCTGGCATTTGATCCTGTCTGATCTCAGAGGCTAAGCAGGGTCGGCCTGGTTAGTGCTTGAATGGGAGACCACCTGGGAATACCAGGTGCTGCAGGCTAGGGAGAAGGACATGGCAGCCCACTCCCAAAACCATCCACTACTGAAAACCCTATGGATAGCAGAGAAGCACTGACAATAGTGCTGGGTATGGCACAGTCTTAGGGAGTGTTCCTTCTGTTGGACATAGAGTCACTATGAGTCGGACCCAACTCGATGGCACCTAAAAACAACAGTAGTCACCCTATTGTGCAATAGCACACCAGAACTTCTTGCTCCTAACTGTAAATTTTACTCATTGATCAACCTCTCTCTAATTAACTTTCATGATCCTGAAAAATAACAAGTATGGGCAAACCATGTTCCTACCCAGCCCCCCAAAGGTACTTCTGCCTTTTCATAATCTCTCCCCTTTATCCTTTCATCTCCACGGACAGGGAAATGCCTGACATAATACAGATGAGACTGGAGAAAGGACTCTTTAACCTTCTGTGAGATATTTCCCTTCCTATAGACTACATGCCTTCTCCTCTCTCCTCCACTAACAGAAGTTACAAAGGCCTGTGACTAGACAGTAAATACAATCCAGGGCATAAAGTGAGGTAAGATCATTTCAAACTTGAGTCCATTCAAATCATATTGTCCAATTAACTTAATCATGAATAAAGCAGGTATTTTCATGGTTTCCTTACTCTCATGTCTATTTCCACAGTGCTTAGCCACTCAGAGAACGGTGTGAACATAACTTTCAAGTCTTCAAAGGAGAACTGTGCTGAAGTCGTATCCATCTCAGGAAGGCATAAGTAAAGACAGAATTGTGGTTCATCCTACAAAAGTGTATTTTCCCTTTTCTTTCTTCCCCCATTGCCAACGCAGACAAATAGAATGGCATTTTAGTGGAGGAAGAATAAGGAACTCCCTTTTGACATCTATTTCTAAAGCTCTTTTTCTCCTGCCTTGCTTATTCTTAGCAATTCTGCTATGGAATTTCTGGATCTCCTCCAGATTCATAGAGTTTCAGTGTTCTCTTCCAAGGGCTCTAGGCTGGGGGGGTCTACTCTCCTTTGTTTTTCCAGACCTCTTATACCCTATGTCACTGCCCACCAAACTCTCTTTTTGACAATGTTCAGGAAGAATGTATTCTTAGCTCTTTCTCCAATTCTATCCCAGAGAGTTCTAGTCTGGTGGGCAGGAGGCATATATTTTAAGCCTATCTCTGCTACTAACTGGCTGTGTGACTTTGGGTATATCATTCTTCCTATTGGGAGTTTTAGTTTTCCTCATCTTTAAAATAATGCTTAGACAATGTTGTCACATGAGTAATTTTCAAATTGTATCCGTCGGCTCCATAAAATACATGGACATGATATAAATTCTCTTGCCAATGTTTCAACCATAGCACTGCTGCTTTCATCTAGTCTACATACTGGGGCTTGTATGATTTCATATGAAAATAAAAACAAAAAAGATTCCACTACTAAAAAAAAATGTTTGAAAACCTCTAGATGATTTAGAAAGAAAGGCAGAAAGAAAGAAAGAAAGAAAGGCAGAAAGAAAGAAAGAAAGAAAGAAAGAAAGAAAGAAAGAAAGAAAGAAAACAAACCTCTAGATGAGGTATTTCTTAAAGTCCCTCTGCCTGTGGGAGTCTGTGATTATTTTGCATATACCCCTGTTCCTTCTACCTCCTTACATTCCTTCCGCTCCCCATACTTCCCTCTCTTCATTCATTTCCCACCCCACCAAAACAGAAAATCTCCATTGGATTCCAAAAAAAAAGTTTCTTTGGCTCCATTCCTCGCAGATTTCCTTAAGAACAGGTTTTAGTATTCTTTTCAGAGAGCTATATGAGTTATCAGAGCATAGAATACTGATCATTCTCTGCCAATCTCTTTTGGCAGGCCTCAGATGAGCTGTAAGAAGCTGAGGGAATCTGTTGTCAAGAGGCACCTCTGGGAGAGGGGCAGAAATCCAAACAGATACGATGGTGATCTGTTAAAACGAGACAATTCAGATTGTGTAATCATGAGCAGCCTCAGTACCTGTTGAGCAGACAGGAATTGGCTGTCTTTCTGAAACTCTGAAAATGAGAGATTTCAAACATTTTTCCTTCATGAAAATAAACATAATCCAAGCCACTTACCAGTTTGGTCTCTATCTGCACTAACAGTTCATCAAAACCTTGAGGGGCCAGTTACCAAGTCAAGGTCTGATCATGAGTCAAAGAGAGGGAAGGGGGACATGTTCAAGTATATCAGGGTCAAGCAACACTGAGACCTCCTTACTCACCTAGCAAGGTGGCATGGGTAGTGTGTAAGAGATGCAGCAGCAAGTAACACCTTATATGGTCTATCTAATTATGTCCAAAAGCCCAGAGAAACAACTGCATATGAATGCAAATGAGTAAATTAGAGAAAAGCCAGTAGAATAGGCTCTAGCCACTTAAATCCAAGCAGGAAGAAAAATGCAATAAGGAGAACTTATCAATGTCACATTGGAATTCCAGGGACAGAAGGAGTGACTATTGTATTCAGTAACATAACCTGACGTGTTTATTAGCTGGAAAATAGTCTCTCCTAGTCAGATCATTTGGGGGAGTTCCACTTCAGAAACAAAGGTCTCTAGAACAAATTTTTTAGTAATTGATTGGCTCTCTTGATTTGCATTCAGAATGTAAGCCATAGGACCCTCGGATTCCATTGCACTCACATGGTGGCTTGGTCTTCATTATGTCCTCTCTGAGACCGTTCTCTAAATACAGTACATAAACTATACTTCAGAATTTACTGAAGCCATCCCGATTTATATTTAAAATCAACTGAGAAAACACTGATTAACTCTGATCCTTAAGAAGAAACATCCTTGTCAGGCACTGTGGAGCAGGCCTGAATCCCAGTGACTCAGAAGGATCCAGAGTTTGAAACCAGAGGCAGCCTGTGCAATTTAGCAAGACCCTGTCTTAAAATAAAAAACAAAAACAGGGCTGGGGTGCAGCTCAGTGTTAGAAGGCTTGCAAAGTATGCACAGGCCCTGGGTTTGACACCCCCCCAGCACTATAACAAGACATTATCTGATAACTCACACAAAAATTTTATTATTCAGTTATAACTTATAAACATTAAAACCATTAACACCCTGATGGTATTAATTATATCTACAAATTCATCTCTTCACCATTTAATTAGCCACAGCAGCTGCAACACTCTGAGTTCAGGGCCTCTGGTTACCTGCTTGGTCATTTAATTAAGAAAACCTGATGAGAAATCGCACATTGCTGGGGCAGAGACTCCTCTGGATCATAAGGCAAGAAAGCAAGGAAATGAGCTTTAGCTTCAATATGTGAAGATTTACATTCTGCAGAAGGAAAACATTCTTTTCAGTAAGGGCTTTATAGTACTATAATTGATTGCTGGTTTTCCTTTTGTAGAAGCTTTTATGAATATAACAGAAACTTTATCCAGGTAGTTATGTGGTTTGGTTTCCCTCGGGACTAATTGTCATAAAAATTACACTACTATTGTATACCCATGACCTGAAGATTAGTAGTAGTCACAGAGAAAGGGGAAAGGGACAGCAATACCTTTACTGAGAAGGCTTAATAGGCCATGATGTACCTTTGCCCTCAGAAGATTATATTGGATGAATTTGGAGCATGTGGGTTAAGGCAGTCACACTCATTTTCCAAACTTTCTCTTGTGCAACCTGTGGGAAACACTTTGTAGATATAACCAATTTATTCCTAACCAAATAGATTGCTTCAGTGTTGACAGGACATCTGAAACCAACAAAAGCATCAGGTTCTCTAAGTTTGATTCAGTTTTATTCAACAATCTTTGCACATCTTGGAGGGACAGTTGCTATTTTATGAACTGGCTGGTAGCTAACAAATGTAAATGAGGTGTTTCTATGAAAAAACATTTGTGGAAAACTAAAAACGTGCAGGACTCAGAGGCAAAATATCTGTAACACTGGGTTCATTTCTTGCCTAGTGAACTAAGTAATCTAAGTGAAAAGCTGGGGGAAAATCATGGAAAGATTTGAGGCAAAAGCAGACAAATTAATTTTTCCAGATCTAAGTTGTTTCAAGGAAATAAAGTTACTGGAAGAAGGTGACCTAAACCCAGGATTTGAGGAAGTGAAAGCAGAGTTTGCAAATGATCTAATGTTTATTATTTTTTAGCATATGGGATGGGTCTCAAAAGCAGCATAAGGAATGTTGGGTTGATTTCCTACTTGCCAATGGCACTGTTGCCATTAATTTCCTCGTAAGAGTTTTCATTTTTTAAAGCAGCAGAGAGATAATGAGAAAATACTTCAGTGTTCTTTCAGGATCAAGAGTCTTAATACATCTCTTTTCAGATAGCTGATCAGGATTTGAGCAGAACCCATTCAATTTCAGAGGAAATACTATTTTCCAGAATCTAAGGAGGGGATGAAGGACAGGCCCATGGCTCATATGAGACCTAGATTTCTTTTTCAGTATGAGAGGGCTGAACCCAGGTCCTCGTGCATGCTTTGCAAACACTACCACTGAACTGTACTTTTGCCCCCTTTTTAAATTTTTTTATCTTAAGACAGGGTCTCACAAAATTACACAGGCAGCCTCTGGCCTCAAACTTGAGTTCTTCTTGCCTCAGCCTCCCAAGCTGCTGGAATTACAGGTGTCCCTCACCTGGATCCTTGATAGGCTTAAAATTCTCCACTCTGCTTTGGATTTTTTTTGCCCCAACCCAGGGTTTTAAGTAATGCTAACACTCAGTGAACACTATGGTTATAACTGGACTACCAATATGTTAGGTGTTATAACAGTATTTCTTTTAATACAAAGTAGGTATTATCATTATTGTCATTGTAGAGGTGAGGAAAGTGAGGTCTAGAAAGACTAAATGATATATGTGTGGTTCCCTGGCAAGTGTACAAGTGGCAGTGCCAGGATTTAAACTAAGGATCCTCAGCCAATACAATATATCTGCACAAGGCTTTCCTCCTTGGCACTGGGTCTGGGATTTGGGTTGCTCAACAGTAGTGCCTAAGTATGGCTACTTCTTGGTTTGTTGTTGTTAGGTGCCGGGGAGTCGTGTCTGACTCATAGTGACCCTCACAGGGTTTTCAATGGCAGATTGTTTCGGGATTGCCTTGGGAGTGGATTGCCATGTCCTTCTCCCATTTTTGTGGTGCTGGGAATTGAACTCGGGACCTCAGAGACTGCAGAGTGGCTCTCTACCAACTGAGCTAAATCCCAGCCCCACTTCTTGGTTTAGGTAACTGAAAAAGATGAGATATACCAAGTTCTCAGTGGAATTGTGTTTCTTCCTTTCTTTAGCAAAAGTGAATTCTGAAATAAATAAGAATAGAGATAACCTATGCATAGTTATGACCATAGTTTATGGCAGTTTTCTTGTTAACTTCTGAGAGTGATATTTAAATGAAACATTGCTAACTTTCTCACCAAAATTCAATTCTCATAAATCACTTCTGAATGTTGTTAGGTTGTCTTAGCCTAGCAAATAGCATGACACGAAAGTGTGTTCCACCTTGGGTAATCTAGGTCTTTGGAATGCTATGAGAACCAAAGGGCATTTTCTGGCCTTAATCTCCATCACTACTTAGCAGAGACAAGAAGTTAAAGTATTCCCGATTCTCTCAGTTCTTTTCATATAGGGAAAACTGGCTTTCCACAGTGTAAGCTTTTTTGTGCCATCTGCTTTCAGCTGCAGGAAGCCTGAGTTCAGCCAAAAGAGGGAAAAATATTACACACAGTATATTTACTTCCATGGTCAGAAGCCCACGACTATCCTTCTGCAATCAGGAGTTTCTCCAGTGTTCACTCTAAGTAATTTGCTCTTCACTTTTCCCTTCTGACAAACAGCTAAGGGTACAATCAACTGACTGAATTTATTTAGTAACTTCTCTTGCAACCACTGAAAGCCTCAGGCAATTTTAGAACCTGATTTCATAAGAGGGGCTTGCACACTCGCTGAAGTAGACATTTTACAGAAGAGATATGAGGCAAAAGAAATTAAATACATTTGATCTGCACCATTTGTTCACTCATTCATTCATTTATTCATTCAATATTTACTGAGAATTCTTTGTCAAGTATAGATCTAAGACATTAAGGATGCCAAAGCACTAACAGCTATAATCTATTGAGCATTAACCTTATCATAGGTATTATTCTAAGTACATTATCTTTGTTTATGCATTTACTATATACAACAACATTATTAGCTTATCCTCATATTATAGATGAAGAAGCTTAGGCAAAGAAACAGTAATGAGCTCGGTGAGGTAGGAAGTAGTGTAGTCACGATTCAAGTTCATGTATCCTGACTTCAGATTTCACGTTCTTAAGACTACTCTACTGCCTTGTCAATGACTGCTGGGCCTCAAGTGGAGGAAAAAGAGGAGTAAATAACTAAAACACAAATGTAATGAGTACTATAAAAGTGGTATCAAATGGCCAAAGTGTCAGCAGAGCCCAAAAGAAGGCACGAGGATCTAGGCATGGTGGTACACCATGGTGTAATCCCAGTGACTCAGGAAGTAGAGGCAGGAGGATTGTAAGTTTGAGGCCAGAGGCAGCCTGTGTAACTTAGCAAAACCCTGTCTCAAGATAAAAAATAAAAAGGGGCTGGGAGTACAGCTCAGTGGTAGAGCACTTGCAAAGTATGCACCAGGCCTTGAGTTTAACACTCCAGTACTACAAGAAAGAAAGAAAGAAAGAAAGAAAGAAAGAAAGAAAGAAAGAAAGAAAGAAAGAAAGAAAGAAAGGAAAGAAAGAAGGAAGGAAGGAAGGAAGGAAAGAGAGAGAGAGAGGAAGAGGAGGGGGGGAGGGAAGGAAGAAGGAAAAAAGAAAAAAGAAGTGAAAAAGAAGGCATAGTGAACTCCATGGGGCAGGAGGGCAAGAACTATGTTTGGCTTCAGAAAAACTTTCACTAAAGATGATGATGGGGCTGGGATTTAGCTCAGTTGGTAGAGCATTGCTCTTCAGACTCTGAGGTCCCCAGTTTGATTCCCAGCACTACAAAATGGGAGAAGGACATGGCAACCCATTCCCAAGGCAATCCTGAAACAATCAGCCATTGAAAACCCTATGAAGGTTGCTATGAGTTGGTCAGGACTCCACGGCACCTAACAACAACAACAACAAAAACAATAACAAAGATGATGATGGGCTGGGGTTTAGCTCAGTTGGTAGAGTGCTGCTCTGCACTCTCCAAGGACTAGAGTTCAATCTCCAGCACCACAAAAATGGGAGGACATGGCAATCCACTCCCAAAAGCAATCCCAAAACAATCAGCCATTGAAAACCCTATGAAGTTCACTATGAGTCAGACCCAACTCAAAGGCACCTAACAACAACAAAGATAATGATGGGGTATCTAAGGGAGCTAGGAAGTTAGGTAACTTCAAAGCTGGATACAAACTGAATAGATTTTTCTTGCCAGGCTATATGATTTCCTCTTACCTTAAAGAACTTACAAAACCTTGGATTTTTATGCTCTTATACTCTGAATCACCTGACAGTAAGTTCGGTTGACATTATATCGCTCTTCAGATGTGTACTTCTTTGGGAAATGTTGATCACTGGTATGGTCAAGAAGCATTCTGCGGATTGGGAGAAATCCAGTATGTTATGTGGTTATTCTGATGGACATGACATCTGTGAGTTGTTTTTTTCCCTTCCTTACAATCCAATTGTTTCCTTTCCCACTGGTCACGTTCAGCACATACTGTCATCAGTGATGTTCAAGTGTACAGTTGTCAATTGACAACTGCCATCAGCAGAGGATTTAGTAGAAGTAATCCCTTTAAAAAGATGCCAAACAAAATTATATTAGCATGTATGACAGAGGCAGTCAGCCTTTCTTCTTTTGAAAAACCCAGGGTGGGCTTGGAGACCAGAAATTTTTACACGGACATCATTAAATAATTTTTACTATTATGATCGGAAAACTTTAGGCTAACAAGTGAATTAGAGATTATAGTGAAATAACTGTGCAAACCAATTAATCCCAGAAATTCTTTTATATAGATTTTGAAATTCCTGTGGCAGGAGGACAACTAGGATTTCCTTGGGATTTGAAAATATTAAGATATTATTTTAAATCTCCCTATTTATTGCATTCCTCTTACTGCCCCTAAAATACAGCACCTATTTTCTTTGCCAGAATATTGGTATCAATTATTTGAAGGAAAAAAACACTTGACAGAATTGTTAATGGAAGCAACAGTGTCCCTTTTCACAGCATGAAGAAAGGCAACACTGTGTGTGTTTGTGTGTGCGTGCACTGTGGGTGGGCCTCAGGCAATGCTGTCAAGCTAGCACCTTAGCCCAGACATCCACTCTCTTTATGAGGCACTATAGAAACCTGCACTTCCAGACAAAGCTTTGTTGTTGTTGTTAGGTGCTACTGAGTCCTGTCCAACTCAAAGTGGCCCACATAGGGTTTTCAATGGCTGATTGTTTCCGTATTGCCACATCCTTCTCCCACTTTTGTGCTGCTGGGAATTGAACCCAGGACCTTAGAAACTGTCGAGCAGCACTCTACCAACTGAGCTAAATCACAGCCCAGACAAAGCTTTAGGTTCTATGTTCTCCTAATTCTTTTCCTTCCTTAAAATGGCCCCTTCTTGTATCCCATCCATTGATCACTGATTTCCAGTAACACAGGCTGCTAATCAGATACTCTTATCAGCATGGGTACTAATACTTCTTAACCACTCTGCCCTTGATTTGGGTCAATCTAACAGATTTTACAGAGTTAACATACTACAAAGGAGCACCTCTAATACTGACATTTGAAATGACAGAAAAGCCTGGTGGGATAGCTCCACGGGAAGGAATAGCTTTAATGAATCTCTCATTCAAAAGTCCCCTGCCAATTCATACAATGGGCTCTCTGAATGTATTCACATGTGAGTGTACAAATAAGGTTGCTTTGCTATTTTACTAATATGGCATGAATTAATATCCCAGACAAGGTTACTCAGCTCCAGTCCAATCCTTATTTTTCATAGCCAAGTTTTTTTTTTGTTGTTTGTTTGTTTTGTTTCTTCGGTACTGGGGGTTGAACCCAGGGTCTCCTGCTTGCATGCTTTGCAAGTGCTGGACCACTGAGCTGCACCCCCAGCCCACTTTTTTTACTTTTTTGAGACAGGGTCTCACCACATTATGCAGACTGCTCCTGCCTCTGCCTCCCAAGTCGCTGGGATTACAGGCAAGCGCCACCATGCCCAGCAACAAGATTCTTTTTTTGTAAGTATTTTATTTACACATTAGTGGAGTATAGAGTAATAAGTCATTTGACAAACCCATTATGTAACTACGAAATCAGTTTTGCTTACACTTTTATCTCCTTAAACATTTTATAGAACAAGATAAATGAAAGAAAAAAAGGAGGAATTTTAATTAGCATGTAATGATGATCGTATGCAACCATGGGTTATACTATGATTGATATTTTTTTCTTTCCTTTTTGTTTCATTTTTCATATATTCAGAGTTGCACCCCATATTTTGCATTTTTTCTCTCCCTCTTTACCCCTCTACGTTGTTCCCTCACTCCTTCCCCCCTTCCCCATCATCCACTCCCTCCCACTAGTCCTGTCCTCTCTCATATCAGGTCCACTTGTATTTTACATTCTTAAATAAGTATGATTGTTCATTCAAATATATTTATAGGTATGTATAATTTTTTCCCCTTAAGGTATATTTAGCTCCCACATATGAGTGAGAACATGCAGTATTTCTCTTTTTGAGTCTTGGTTATTTCTCTGAAAATGATACTCTCCAGTTCCATCAATTTTGCTGCAAATGATATAATTTCATTCTTCTCTACTGCTAAATAGTATTCCAGTGTGTATATATACCACCATTTTTAAATCCAGTCCTCTGTTGATGGACATCTGTGTTGATTCCATAACCTTGTGATTGTGAAAAGTATAGCCAAGATTCTTGAAAAGAAAAATTGTTTTCACCAACAATCCCAACTCCCTTACTTCATATTCACCATTCACTCTGATTTGATTATTTATTTCTCACAATTCCTCTATGTAAATTTCAACATTCTTACTGGAGAAGGACAACTAGGATTTGGTTGGTATTTGCATATATCGAAAACATATTTAAAATCTTCCTACTCACTTCACTCTTCTTTGATTGCATGTCTTCAATTGTTCGATTTGTTTTTCTTCATTTCTGGAAACCTAGCAATCAATTCTTCACCTATTGCCTCAATATATATCTATTAAGTGCATGTTAAATTTCCTTCTGTTCATCATTATTCATTAATTCTCTTTCCTAATTCCACCTCTTCATCCTTCTTTGCAGAACCTGGATGCTTCCCTGATTCCCTTACTCAGGAGGATTTGTTGTTGTTGTTCTTGTTAGGTGCTGTCAAGTCATAGCTACCCTGCATACAACAGGTGAAACACTATTGTCAGTGCTTCTCTGATGTTCATAGGGTTTTCAATGTCAGATTAATTTTGGGGAGTGGGCTGCCGGGTCCGTTTCACAAGCCTATAGCACCTGGTGTTCCCAGGCGGTCTGCCATCCAAGGACTAACCAGGCCTGACCCTGCTTACCTTCTGAGATCTGACTGGATCAGATGCCACAAGGCTACGGCTGCAGGCCTAGGAGGATTTAGGCACTTGATTTTATTTCACTGGCATCCACATACACTATCTTGTATATTATATGCTGATTTTTATCTGTGACATAAAAGCATATATACACTCATACATATATTTTATAATTTCTATTTGGTCTTTGCTAATGTGGATTCTATTCTTTCCTTTATCCCATTGAACATTTCTTTTTTCTTTTCTTTTCTTTTTTTGAGACAGGGTCTCTCTGTGTATCCCAGCTGGCCTCAAACTCATCTGTCTCAGCTTCCTGAATCCTGAGATTATTATATATAGGCTTGTGCCTCTATGCCCAGCCCCACTGAACATTTTGACAATAGTTTTTCATATTGCCTTTTTTCTGGAATATGATCCTGTTTAGTATCACTGCTGACTCACTGTGATGTGATTTGTTTCCCTGCTTGCTCCGTACATTTGAATGTGGGCTTGCCTTCAGCAGGATAGTCATTTTCTACAAAAGTCTCACATGGACATTAGATAGTAACTAATCTATCAATATAGTTTTCTATTCTTTGCCAACACTCTATGTACTTTTATAGTTTCAGATCATTTTTATTTTAATTTTCTTGCACGGTATTACAAACTCAGATGTGAGTGTTAATTTCTTAAATTCTTGGCCTGCCTATATTCTATGTCCTTTGGCCTTGGGCCCTAAATTTTCTTTACCTAGATAGCTCTTCTTTGTTTCTGGCTTAGTGCATGAAACTCGGGGCTCTGTATTAGGGCTGTGGCTTCAAGTTAAGCCCCAGAGTGCATGCATGCACGTGTGTGTGTGTGTGTGCACGCGCGTGTGCGCATGCGTGGGTATACACCCAGTTGTGTTACACTTGATGATCACTTGGCTTCCGATCGCTTCTTTGTATCACCTGGAGCTTCACCATTCTAGCTTTTGAATTTTCTGGTGTATTGTTAATGACTTAAGGTAATATTTCCTCTACTATTTCTATGGTTTTGTGAAAGAATAGGCAAGCAGAAGTCCAACATACTGACTGGAGTTACTCATTCACTCTTTACATCTATGTGGCATTAAATATGTTACTATGATTATCAATAACCTTCTTGTTATATCCAATGACTGGTTCTCCTTCATTATTTTACACAAAATGTCACTAGCATTTGATACTATCATTTTCTTTTTAAAAATGTACACATATATTATTTTTAAAGGACATAATTATACATTCTTGATAAATAAATCTTCTAGTGGTTTCTCTGGCACTGTGTTCCCCTGGTTTTCCTCATGTCTAGATTTGACTACTCCTTCTCAATCTTCTTTTCCAGGTCCTTTCCTCTTATTGACCATTTATGCCCTTTAGGATTCTGCCCTGTAATGTCTAATTTCCTCCCTCTGTCTTTCTTTCTAGTTATTTTCTATGTTGATTTTGGTTTCATTTATCCATTCAATAAATGTTCTTCAAGCTTCTACCATGTGCCAGGCTGAATTGTAGGTATTGAAGTGAAGCAGGCAAATGTGATCCTTGCTCACATAGAAATTACAGTCTAATCTGATGCAGCGGTGTATGCCTGTAATCCCAGTGACTTGGGGGGGGGGCCAGAGGATTGCAAGTTTGAGGCCAGAGGCAGCCTGTGCAACTTAGTGAGATAAGCACGGCATCAATAAATGATAGCTTCATGAATAAATGAATTAGCTAACTCCACCTTTGGAAAGCAGATACGAGGCATTTGAAGCAATAGGATGGAGGACAAGCATATTTTGATAGAGTAGATTCATGTACAATACATATCAGAGAATGTAGGACTTGCCATGTTTTAATTACAAATGGATAGAAACAATATTCAGGCATTAACCTATAAAGTAAGGAACTACTAGTTTCTTGTGAAAGGGAAAGAGAAATCAGGTTAGATGTAGGGCACTGCCTAGAGAGGCAGTTCGCCCCAGGGCATACCTAGGCCCCTTGGAGGACTGAGGCTTGTTCCCCAGGCAGTCACCTTTGCCCTACAGCCTGGAACTCAGGGTCCTCAAGCTCCCCAAGATGGCACTGGCATCTATTCCCTTGCCTCAGTCCCCTCAACACTGATTGGCTGTTTCCAAACCCCAGAACGGCTCCTGATTGGACCATTTTTGAACCACCCCTGATTGTCTACTTTTACAAAACCAAATTTGAATCTCCCCTCTGATTGGCTGAAACCCGTATGGGGTGACTGCCTCTGATTGGTCCCCGGCAATCTGCAGAAGAGTATATAAGGGCGGTACATGGAGCAGTTGGGGTCCATTCCATCGACTGGGACAGACAAGGAAGAAATAAAGAGCTGTTGGAGCAGAGCACTCGGAGTCTTCATTGGGAAGAAAAGAAGCAAGAGGCTGCCTTGGGCAGAAGCCTCTGAGCCTGCCTTTTTCAAGGCTTCTCAGAGCAGCTGTGGGCATAAGCCTCCTTTCTGGGCAGTGTGGCTCCTGGGTGCCCGGCTCCCCTTCACCAGACGATGGGTTTTTGGCTGCCGGTTCCTGTTCATGGCCAGAGCAAGTCCAGCAGCAGGGTGACGCCCCACAGTTAGAAGTTATAATGGTCCATATTTTACCCATGTTGTAGTATTCAAACTATTCTTTGGAAGGACACAACACTTTAAGGTTTGATAAGCCCTTCAACTATCATTGTCTTGTTTGGTGTGCATGAAAACTGGTAAGGTAACCAGAGTAGATTTTGACTGGCTCCACTTGACAAACCAGAAAACTGTCTCACCAAAGTGCCAAATAACATATAGCTCGTTTATTTATTAATCAATGTAGACTCGACCTTATTACAAAGGAATGGCAGTGGCTTACAAAAAGGTGCACAAGAAAATAAAATTATTACCCAAAGAAAAGGGCACTGGAGTGAAGAAATAAGAATCAGAAGAGGAGGGAAGCAGGGTCTCAAACTCAAGGTTTCTTCTGATTCCTCATCTCACTGCCTTTGACTCCTTGAGTCAGCCTTGGAAAGCTTATGAGCCATTGAGTGGTTCTGTTGAACTAGAAGTTCTGTTGGCATTCCAATAATAATAATAATAATAATAATAATAATAATAATTTAAAAAATCAGCAGCAATGATTTTGAACTCACAATGCAAAGTAGCCCAGTATCTATTTGAATAATCTCCCATCAAATGTAAGTAGACTGAAAATTAAATTCAAACGTGAATTACTGCAATTATCCTGAATGGACTAGAAATCTAATCAATCAATGAACAGAGGAAGGTGAAATGAGCTGAGACCACAAAGAAAATTGGTCCATGAGATGGAAAGGGCTTGGGTTTGTTTTCCAGAGCTAATATAGATGATAAAAAAGGTGACTCTGTTTCTGATTTACTTGTGATCACATAGTATTTTACAGATATCTACCTGCTTCCAGATTTTGATGACAGTTTAAACAATAATGTAGCTCTACTTGGATCCAAGGTTTGCACTGAAATTGAAAATGATAGTACCTTATAACACTTCTCCAGGCTGACATTTCCAACTCTCTTTTCTAACATAAACAAAATTAGAAAATGGAAAAAATATAACCTTTCTAACCCTGTAGTTTCTTCACATGGTATAAAAATGAAAAAGTACTCTATATTCCAAAACTATTAGCAACTAGGAGGAATAATAATACTGA
This sequence comes from Pedetes capensis, assembly GCA_007922755.1. Lineage (NCBI taxonomy): Eukaryota > Metazoa > Chordata > Mammalia > Rodentia > Pedetidae > Pedetes > Pedetes capensis. The sequence goes on from VMDO01019549.1 coordinate 26,810, forward strand.
CAAGAGTGATAATAATAATAGCAACTGACATTTTTCAAGCACTTACACTGGGTCAGGAACTGTTCTAAATACATATGTTTACTTATTCAAGTCTCATAAAACCCCTATGAAATAGGAACTATTATTATCCCCATGTCATAGATGGAAAAAAATGAGGCTCAGTGAGATTGAAAACTTTGCCTGAGGTCACAGAGCCACTGAATAGTGGAACTATGGTACTACCACAGACAAGCCTGCTACACACATCCCATGGTGCCAAAAATGTATACACAGTTTAAGAGATGCTATGTATGTATTACTTTTCGAAGCTGAATTGAATTACAGTAGCAATGTGTAGTATGACATTTGCTAAAAAAAATAAGGTTAATCAAATGAATGCTAGCACCATGCATTCTTAAAATATCAGAATAGATAGTTTTCATCCCAAGATGTGTATACATTTTTGGCACCTTCTTTTTTTTTTTTTTTTTTTTTGTGGTACTGGGGGTTGAACCCAGGGCCTCGCACTTGCATGCTGTGCAAGTGCTGGACCACTGAGCTGTACCTCCAGCCCATTGTTTTACTTTTTGAGACAGGGTATCGCTAAATTACACAGAGTGCCCCCTGGCTCAAACTTGTGATCCTCCTGCCTCCACCTTCCGAGCCACGTGCACCACCTTGCCCAGCCATCACCTTCTTTTTACACAAATAATCCTAATTTATAGTTATTTGGTTGGATGGATGGATTATATATTTAATGGGTTATTTCTGACCTCTTCATACTCCCTCTTGCTTTTTTTCTGCCTACATCATTGCTGATTAACATTCTAGTAGTAAATGCTTATGGAAAAAGGTACCACTAAATTTATAGACACTCATATGAATTTCTTCAAGAAGTACTTCTCCTCTCCTCAAGATGTTTTTCTTTTTCTTTTCTTTCTTTTTAAATATTTTTGATGTACTTGGGGTTGAACCCAGGCCTCTGCAAATAGTTGGCAAGTGCTCTACAACAGGGCTGCACTCCCAGCCCAGTTTTTGTTTTTTCTTTCAATTCAGGGTCTCACTAAATTACACAGGCTTCCCCCCTGGCCTCAATCTCTTTTTCCTCCTGCCTCTGCCTCCTGAGTTTCTGAGATTATGGGCATGTGCCACCACATCTGGTAGGTTTTTTCCTTTATGCTCATTGCAGTGATTTCTATCATCTTTTACAGCTTTGAAAACACTTCTTCACATGTACATAGCTATCCCTCGTGTTGCCATGGAGATTTAGACCAATGCCATGTGCCAGGGCCTAATTTGCACATTTTGTTGATTACAAGGGGGTATTTGCTAATCTTTGCCAAGTCCTCCCATCCACTACCATGACTAATTTCACCAGTTGGCCATGCATAGACCTCATGAATGTTAGGAACTGATCCTCTCAGGTTATTTAACCCATCAGTTCTGTTCAGTAACAGCTTAATTAAACAACAAGGGAAAAAGCCAACAGTAAAATAAAATGTAATCTCTTAAGAAATTAGTTAACATCAAGGAAAAGTTAGAAGTCACTACTGTCAGGAAGAACAAAGAATGATGCAATAAAACATAAATGGTACATTTCACTCTGGGTATTCATAGTCAAGAATTGATTATCCTTACCAAAAGGTAACCATCATTTATTAAGAGTCTTCTCTATGCTATTTAATGTGTTAGGTGCTTTCTCATGTGTTATTTAATTTTCACAACAGTCCTGTAAAGTAGGTCATTTTTTATAGGTTACTAAAATTGAGGCACTGAGAGCTAGAGTCAATATACCCAAACTGAGACATCTAACAAGCAATACTATGTGAACAAAGCTAGGACCAACTGAGTATGTCTGATTCCTTCCATACCACAAGAATAGGTTTATATGTGCACCTAACTTTCCGTCTAACATCTTGATTCTATGGAGGACAGAAATTGGGCCAATGATGAGAGCCTGCAACAGACCAGATTAGGATTCATTTTGATGAAGCAATTTCTAACAATAGAGACTGTCCAAAAGTAGGTGGCATGGACTTGTCTTGGAAGGTAATCAATGTACTGTCATGGGTAATGTTCACAGAGATGCTGGGAGAGGGATCACCCAGTGATGTTCCAATTCTTATCAGATGTTGTGGAAGGGATTTTTGAATTTGTGGATAATTGAATGACATCATCATAGACTCCTTTCTCAAAGCCCTTACTCAAACGCCACCAGAGAAACCTTTGGTCATACAAGGTTGGGCATGTGTAACATGCAGTGCAAGAAAAATTATCCCCTGACATAGTATTGGTAGCAGTTCAAAGGGGAGGATTTAGCGAAGAGTAATTATAGGATTTTAGAGGTTGGAGTTGGTTATGCAGTAGTTTTAGGGAAGAAGTTTGTAATAATGTCTCTTACAAATTCATGTCACAATTTGTAAGTGAAACGAGTTGTTAGAACACTCAGTGATCTTATCTTTGGGACAAGTGACCCATGTAGAGTTACTGTTAAGATAGTCTGAATTAAAAAATAATAAAATACCAAGAAGTGTCACAGCCCAGAGGAGACTAAGGAGACATGATAGCTAAATGCAATGTGCCATCTAGGATAGAATCCTGGAACAGAACAAGGGCATTAGTGGAAAAACATGAAATCTGAGGAAAGCCTGTGGTATAGTTGATAGTAGTATACCAATGTTGGTTTCTTAATTTTGACAAATGTAACAACAACAACAACCATAGTATATAAGATGTCAACTTTAGGGAATATAGGGCATATGAGAACTCTCTATACTATCTTCACAAGTCTTGTATAAATCTAAAATTATCCAAAAAATTTTAAGTTTATTAAAAAAAACATTTTGAGGTTTACTTGTCCTGCATATAATAGTTTGGTTCAATTGATCTATTCTGTGAATAACAATTCAATATGTTTCACAAACTGATTTGTTTTTATATCTTATCTGGAAACCATCTGAGAGGTCAGCTAGTCCAAAATTTCTACTTAACTTGAACTATGAGGAAATAAATAATGAGATTTTATGGCATCGGAGAAGATGTGTGTAAAACAAGATCTATTTTACAGTCATTCATTTTTCCTAACTTTATAATTTCCTGTGTTAAAAGGACTTTCTTGGACACACAAACAAGTCTGTAAATACAGGATAAACACCCTTTGTCACTGCTTATAGAAAAGCAACAAGACTGGTAAAACCCATGATATGGATATACAACTCCCAGGGTGCACAAGAGGTCAAAACAAGTCATGAATAGCTTCTTTATGTCCCATCTAATCAGAAACTGCACACTTATTTTTCCTAAGCAGTACCACCATATTTCTCAGAATTAAGATTGCCAGCACCACACTTTAGGAATTTTAAGTCTTTACTTCTTCAGAGGAGCCAGCTGCAGATGGTATTCCTGATTTGAGTAGATAAATACCCTTTAGGACAATGACTATTGATAATATAATGGTTTCTTTCCTAACTGAGGGTATTTGGCATGTATTCCCACAGATAGTTACTTTTCTTTGCTCAGGAACTTTGATGTTCCCTCCCCAAGCCTCCTGAAAAATGTATCAATTGGCAATGGAAAAATCACGGCTTCACATTGGCACAATTAAGGCCTAGGCATTATAACAAGGCAACATTTATTATGGGTTTGCATATGATAATTAGAAATAGTATTTAGCTGCATTAAAGGTAAATTTTTATTTCCTCCTTTGAAACTACAGGCTTGCTGGAATAATGGAAATAAGCCTCCTGGGTTTGAGTCTCAGTTCTCCTTTTAACTAGACCTGAGACTTAAGAAAATTCTATCTACACTCTAGGATTTTGTTTCACACATATGAAATAACAGACATAAATTAGACTACCTTCAAGGCTTATGGACATGAAATCTTTTTTAGCTTAATCAGTCTGCCACTAATCAGAAAGATGATGGTTATGGGAGTTTATCACATAACCACAGAAAAATCTGTCTATCATATTCAGTTGCTCTATTAAATTCAAAATGTCATGAATCACAGGACTAGGGAGTCCCCAGGGCAAGCTTTCCACTTAGTGCAGAACACAGTGGAATATATGGCAGAGTGGTTAAGAAAATGAAGTTTATAACTAGGAAACTTAGGTAGGAATCTTGATTCTGTAGCATATTAGCTATGTGACTTTTGAATGCTATTTAACCTCCCTATTCCTCAATTTCTTCCACTGTAAAGTGAAAATAACAGGAGTATCTGCTTCCCATGGTTATTGTGAAAACTACGTGATACATATATATGTTTCTCTATATAGCCCTATATAGCTCTATATAGCATATACTATATATAGTATATAGTATATAGTATATATATATATATATATATATATATATATGTGTGTGTGTGTGTGTGTGTGTGTGTATGTTTCTCTATATAGCCCAGACTGACCTCAGTCTCATAATCCTCCTGGCTCTGCCTCCATAGTGCTAGGATTACTGGCATGTGCTACCACTTCCAGCTGCAACTAAAATATCTTGAGTGTGTACTATGTGCCAAGTACATGCTAAGCTACATATATATATATATATATATATATATATATATATATATATATATATGGAGAGAGAGAGAGAGAGAGGGAGAGAGAGAGAGAGAGAGAGAGAATTCAAGGCCACATTGAGCTACATAATGAGACCCTGTATCAGAAAACCAAGGGCTGGGGATGCAGTTCAGTGCTAGGGCACTTGCCTGGCATGTGTAAGGTCCTTGGTTTGTTCCCACACCACAAAAAAGAAGAAAGGAAGAAAGAAGGAAGGAAGGAAGGAAGGAGAGAGGGAGAGAGGGAGAGAGGGAGAGGGAGAGAGAGAGAGAAAGAGAGAAGAAAGAAGGAAAGAAAAATTATTGTTGTTGCTTCTCTTCTTCCTCCTCCTTCTACTGTTTCTTCCTATTTTTAATTTTATCCTTTTGCAGTTCTAAGGGGTTGAACCCAGGTCTTTGCACAAGCTAGACCAATGTTCCATCATTGAGCTACATCCGTCATCCATTTTTTAAAAATTTTTATTTTTGAGACAGAATTTCACTAAGTTTCTTAGACTTCCTCTGGCCTCAAACTCACAATCCTCCTGCCTCCTGCCTCAGTCTCTGGGATTACAGGCATGCACCATGGTGCCTAGCTGATTTTATTATTCTTCTTAATGATAGATGATATTAAATCCAGCTTTATCTGCTCAGATATCTTCATAATAACAGCCAGAATCTCCCATAAATGTTTGATACTCAGTTGAGACCCTCAATGGTCTCCTGTCTCCTCAGCTAGCCCTTACGTGGGCTCTCTGGAATGAAAAGAATAACAACATATCCATATACTGTACCTACTCTATGTGCCAAACATTAGTTCTTTGATGCATTAATTAATCAAATCCTACTAATGAGGTAGGTACTATTACTTCCTCTAATTTTTAGATGATAAAACTAAGGCATAGGGAGGTTTAGCAGATTGCCTAAGCAATGACTAGAGAATATCAGAGCCAAGATTTGGACTCAAACAAGTTGGCTCTGGAATCTCTGCTCTTAACATATTGCTTTTCTGCTATAATAATAGCTTGTATTTGTTACATACCTATGAAGTGCCAAGCTCATTACAAACCACATCTCATACAAGGTAGGTATTGTTAATCTCAATTTTTACAAATATAAGAGTAATGCTTAAAAAAGACTAAGTAACTTGAAGAGGATATGTTTTCGAGGATATGGAGAAAGGGGAACTCTTATACATTGATGGTGAGAATGTAAATTAGCACAAGCATTATGGAAAACATTATGGAGATCCCTCAATAAAACTAGAAAATAGAACTACCATATGATCCAGCAATCCTACCATTGGGTATATGTTCAAAGTAAATCTAAAGCAACATATCAAAGAGATACCTTCACTCCCATGTTTACTGCAGCACTATTCACAAGCCAGGATACAGAATCAATGAGATGTCCATCGGTGGATAAGTGGACAACAAATGTGGTGCATATATACAAAGGAACATTGTTCAGCCACAAAAAGGTGAATCCTGTCATTTGTAGGAGCATAGGTGGAACTGGAAGACATTTTGTTAAGTGAAATAAGTCAGGCCCAAAAAGACAAGTACCATATGTTCTTACTCATTTGTAGAAGCTAATAAAGTTGAGTCCATAGAAGTAGAGAGCAAAATAGAAGTCATTAGAGCCTGGGAAGAGGAGGGGGCAGAGGGAGTGAAAAGGGTGGATAATAGGTACCCAAATATAGCTATAATGTATGGAAGTGGTTTTAAAGTTCTTTAGTACAGCAGCATAACTACAGTCTACAACAATTGATTATACATTTCAAAATAATTCGAGATGTTTCCTAACATTTAGAAATGATAATATTTGAGGAGACAGAAGTGCTAATTACACTGATTTGATCATTATGCATTATCTACATATATTGAATTACAATATTGTACCCCATAAATAAGTTCAGATATATCAAATAAAAATAAAAGTGAAAAAGACCAAATAACTTGTCCAACATCACAGAGCTAGTGAGTGCTACAGTCTGTGTCCACAACTTGTGTTCTATCCATGCTAACATATTGGCTCTTAGCAGGAATGAGACCCATTTTTTTAACTCAGAGGCTACAGTAGAAGATGAAGACAAACTTTACACAGTGTCCAATTTCTGGAAAGGGTAGATTACTGGAAAAATAACATTTTCTCTGAGAAATATGCATAGCTCCCACTATTAATGAGACATGGAAAACAATAGCCTTCACTGAAGCCCTCTACCGCCAGTCCAAATACCCCAAGCCCTAGGGAGATCTGTAGATTTCTCCAACAAGATTTTCATTTATATAAAAGGAGAATGAGTTGCTGAAACAACATAAAGAAAGCTATCATATGAAATTCAAATTTGTTCAGCCTTCCTGAGAATGAATCTTAAGTGAACAAAATAACATTCTGACTAAAGTCCATAATCACATTACTTTTTACATGATGAAATACAATAAGGTGCATGAAAGAAATAATGGTGAAACAAATTTACCCTATTTAATTCTATAAGATAGCAGTCCTTGTAGATTTACCCTAGAGGGTTGCATGATGTCAATGAGGCCAATGTATGTTTACGATCTATTAAAAAAATACCCAGTAAAACTGTGGAATTAAGCTAATGATTAATATTTCCCTACTTCTAAATTGGATGGCACAGTGTGGCCCACAAAATACTTACATGAAAGAATGCTCCAAAAGTCATTCTTGTAAACAATAATTGGCTATTGTTGTTGTTGTTGTTAGGTGCTGCCGAGTCGGTATCCGACTCATAGCGACCCTCATAGAGTTTTCAATGGCTGACTGTTTCAGGATTGCCTTGGGAGTGGATAGCCAAGTCCTTCTCCCATTTTTGCAGTGCTGGGAATCGAACTCAGGACCTCAGAGACTGCAGCACAGTGCTCTACCAACTGAGCTAAATCCCAGATGCAATAATTGGCTATAAAAACACCTAAGTTCGGTGACACTTAAGTTTTTCCCATTGTATATTACTTTCCTGGGGCTGGGATTTAGCTCAGTTGGTAGAGCGCTGTGCTGCAGTCTCTGAGGTCCCAAGTTCAATTCCCAGCACTGCAAAAATGGGAGAAGGACCTGGCAATCCACTCCCAAGGCAATCCCGAAACAGTCAGCCATTGAAAACCTTCTGAGGGTTGCTAGGAGTCCGATACCAACTTGACGGCATACAACAATAACAACAACAACATATTACTTTCATATAACTCCTTATTCAATTTTGTGTAAAAACTGTCTCCCAAGTTCAACAGGGTCATAATGATAAATATGGAAAAGAAGACAGATGGGAAAACTTATATTTTAACAGTGACTTTTACTCAACCAGTATTTTAATATTATACTATCCTTTCCAAAGCCAAAGTTAGCAAAAGCTGAAGAAAAATGTGTGAATTCCTACACTGCTGAAGATCCTTATATGCAGTAAAATATGAACACATTTATATTAAATCAAAGTATTTTATGAACCATAATCCATCATGGAATGGCTTATTTGCTTACATTCCACTCTAAGCTGATACTTTTTTTGCAGCTTTAGTGTTTTGGCTCTACAGGTTATAACTCCAAATTCTCCAAAGTTTCAGAGTGGAGTATACCTCCCATTTAGCATTTAAATACGAGTAGACAAAGGTTTTTTCCTTCTCCCATTCCCACATATTCTATCCTTTGAGCCACAACCCCTTGCATTTTCAATGAAATTTTCAGTTTCATTTAGAATACACTATAAACAAACTGTGAGTTCCAAATTGAGGATTGAGTTTACCCGTGCCACACGTGTAATTGTCAAAACATACATAAGCTTTTGGGATATTACACGGTTGGTGAACATTTTATTAACATTATATTAAGTTTTCTTGCTTATACAATAATGGTCTTCAAGAATAAGTCTAAGATATAATGGTAAATGAAATTCAGAAAGTAGGAGTCAGAATGCTTCCCCATTCTAGGCTTTCAATGAATAGGAAACAGTCATCATCTAAACTAGGGTAGGGGGAGGAAAGTGGAGAGATCCCTTCCCCAATCTGAGGTGCATAGTACAAGGGAGAGAGGGATAAAAACTAAGACACATAGGCATTGATTACTTTTAGTACACTGATTACTTTTAGCACAGTGGTTCTCTACTGCTGTAAGGGGCAAGAGATACAAGAAAGGAAACCCTCTTGCCAGGGTTCAGGTGCACAGAGCCTCCAGAAGTATGAGGTTAAAGAAAGAGAACAGAGACAAGGCACCCAGGTACTACGATCTAAACCCTGCTAACAGTAAGGTTGTGATCCTGCCCTTCTGTAATGTGAAGCCTGTAGTGAACTGAATATAACTAAAGCAACAACAAAACTCAGATGTATCTTAATCTAACAGCAAATTGATCCCAAAGAGAATAGTAATGGTCTAATTGGAAAAAAAGATACCCCCATTTGGGGACATTGATATAATTTACCTCAGTTCTTTAATGCATAATGACTTATATTCAAATAGAAAATAAACAAAACAAAAAGAATTACAAAAGAAAGAAGGTATGAAACATTTTCAAAAGATAAAGAATGAAAAGAACCCATTCCAAGGATGACCCAAATCTACAAATTTTCAAACAGGAACTTTAAAGTAACATAACAAATATTTTCAAAGATTTGGTTAAGGTGAATAACACATATGAATGGATGTGTAATTTCAATATTTTGATGAAAGGTATGACTAGAGAAAAATAGAAAAGCTAGAAATGCAATGAAGAATATCAGAAATGCTGAATTCTTTTTAAGTACTACTCAGATGACTCAATACTATAGAGAAAGGATTTTGTGACTTGAGTACAGTCTTAAAGAAACCACCCAAAAAGCAACAAAATGAAATAAAACAGTAAAGATTTAGAACAGAATGTCTGATATATTTGAGACAATAGGAAACCATCTACCATAAGAATGAAGGAAGTCTTAGGAGGAGAAGAGAGGAAGAAATTGGCAGCAGAAATATGTGAGGACACATGGCCAAGAATATCTCAAACTAGCTCAGTTTGTAGAGTTCTGCTATGCACTGTCGGAGGACGTGAGTTCAATACCCAGCACCACAAAAATGGGAGAAGCATGTGGCAATCCACTCCTGAGGCAATCCCAAAACACAATCAACCACTGAAAATTCTATGGGGTCAGTATGAGTTGGACCTGACTAGATGGCACCTAACAACAACAACATGACAGACAGCATCTTATGTTTTTAAGACTCTCAAATACAAAAAAGGATTAATAAAACAAACAAACAAACAAACAACAACAACAACAACAACAACAACAAGACCAGGTAGGTGTCATGGCTTAACTGGTAAAAAACAAAGGAAAAGGGGAAATCTTGAAAACATCTAAAGAAAAAAGAAATATTAACTATAGTAGAACAATAATAAGAGAGGTATATAAATTTTCATTGAACTAAAGCAGAACACAAGACAATAGAACACCTCATCTTCAATGTGTTGAAATACAACCCAAATTTGTCAAAACTGAATCACATACTGAGCAACAAATGTTCATGAAAAGTGAAGGAAAAACAAATTCTCAGGAAAAAAGAAAGTGAAAATAATTTTCTCTAGCAAATACGCACTACAAGAAATACACAAAAAACATATTTAAACTGAAGAAAAGTTACACAACCTAGAAATCCAACTCTGTAGGAAGAAATAAAAAATACCAGGAGTAAATAAGTTGGTAAATCTAAAAGGAGGTTCATAAAAAATCAAGTGTGTATGCAGGTAGAAATCACATCAGAGGCTACCAATTGTTATAATAAAAAATAATTAAAATGTTAACAAAGGGGTTAATAGCACACATATGGAATAAAATATATGAGAAAATAATCACAAAGGTTGTAAGTGGGATAATTAGAATAATTTTTCTGTAAATATTTTACTTTGTGAAGTAATAGAGTACATGTTGAAAGTAGCAGAGGTAAGTTAAAGATGTGACTTGTGCCCTTGAGAAACCATTAAAATAAAGAAAAAAGAGTAATATGAAAATAATGTTTGATTCAGCTCCATAATGCTAGAAAAGGGGAACAGAGGGACACAGAAAAATATGGGACAAATAGAACTCAACATCTAAATGGAATATTTGCATCCAAACATCAATAATTATAATAATCAATAATAAGAAATATATGACTAAAGAAACAAATGAAAGGCAGAAAAGAGACTCAATTACCTATTTTCAAAAACACACGTGAAATATAAAGACACAAAATGATGAAAGTCAAAGGATTAAAAAGTACACACATTACAAATAATAAACGTAACAAAGAGGACATGGCTGGACTAATATCAGATAAGGTGGACTTCATGGTGAAGAACATTACCAGAGGTCATGAGCGAGATTTCACAATTATAAGATGTTCAATTAGTCAAGATTACACACATTCCTATATGTGTTTGTACCTAGTAACAAAGGTTGTTGTTGTTGTTAGGTGCCCTCGAGTCGAGTCCGACTCATAGCGACCCTATGTACAGCAGATCGAAACACTTGCCAATTCTGTGCCAGGCAAACCATCTTATTTATGTTTAAGCCCATTGTTGCAGACACTGTGTCAATCCACCTGATGGAGGGTTTTCCTCTTTTGCGTTGACCTGCCACTCTCCCAAACATGATGTCCTTCTCCAGGGATTGTTCTCTCCTGACTACATGTCCGATATATGTAAGACGCAGTCTGGCCATTTTTGCTTCCAAGGAGCACTCTGGTTGTACTTCTTCTAGGACAGATCTGTTGGTTCTTTTGGCAGTCCATGGTATATTCAATAGATGTCTCCAGCACCACAATTCAAAAGCATCAATTCTTTTTCTGTCTCTCTTGTTCAAAGTCCAGCTTTCACAACCATATGATGCCACTGAAAATACCATGGCATGAGTCAGACGCACCTTCGTCTTGAATGTGACATCTTTGCTTTTCAATACTCTGAAGAGATCTTTTGCCACAGCTTTTCCTAGAGCAATGCGTCTTTGGATTTCTTGACTGCTGCTTCCACGGGTGTTGATTATAGAGCCAAGCAAAGTAAAGTCTTGGAAAACCTCAATCTTTTCTCCATTTAATGTGAAGTTGCATGCTGACCCAGTCATAAGGATTTTTGTTTTGTTGATGTTTCGTCGTAACCCATATTGAAGGCTATGATCTTTGATCTTCATCAGTAAAGGTTTTAAATCCTCTTCATTTTCACCAAGCAAAGTGATGTCATCTGCATAACGCAGGTTGTTAATGAGTCTTCCTCCAATCTTGATGCCACGTTCTTCCTCATAAAGTCCAGCTTCTCGGATTATTTGCTCAGTGTATAAATTGAAGAGATAGGGTGAAAGTATACAGCCCTGACGTACACCTTTCTCAACTTTAAACCACTCAGTGTTTCCTTGTTCTATTCGAACAACTGCCTCCTGGTTCATGTACAGATTTCTCATGAGCACAATTAGGTTTTCTGGTATTCCCATTTTCCGAGGTGTTATCCATAATTTGTTGTGATCCACACAATCAAATGCTTTTGCATAGTCAATAAAACATAGATAGACATCTTTTTGATATTCTCTGCTTTCAGCTAATATCCACCTGACATCAGCAATGATGTCCCTAGTTCGCCGCCCTCTTCTAAATCCCGCTTGATTTTCCGGTAATTCCCTGTCTATACATTGCTGCAGTCGCTTCTGAATGATATTTAGTAGAATTTTGCTGGTGTGTGATATTAATGATATTGTCCGATAGTTTGCACATTCAGTCGGATCCCCGTTTTTGGGAATAGGCACAAATATGAATCTCTTCCAGTCAGTTGGCCAAGTAGCAGTTTTCCAAATGTGTTGGCATAAACATGTTAACACCTCCAGTGCTGCATCCGTTTGTTGAAACATCTCTATTGGTATCCCATCAATTCCTGGAGTTTTGTGTTTCACCAGTTCTTTCAAGGCAGCTTCCACTTTGTCCTTCAACACCATTGGTTCCTCTTCATATGTAACCTCTTGGAATGGTTGGTCATCTACCAATTCTTTCTTGTATAATGACTCTGTGTATTCTTCCCATCTTCTTTTGATGTTTCCTGCATCATTTAATATTTTCCCTGTAGAATCTTTTACTACTGCCACTTGAGGCTTGAATTTTTTCTTCACTTCCTTAAGCTTGA